>BDDC01000452.1:41698-58167 GCA_001662425.1 Chlamydomonas sphaeroides
GTGATGGCGGGCGGCTTGTGGGCTGGGGTGGAGGGAGGCGGGACAGGAGGGACGGCATGGGCAGACGGCACGCGGCTCAGGGCGGGGGCAGGGGCAGCATAGAGTGGGCAGACGGGGCGGGACTCCGCGACTCCCAACCCTGGAGGGGCTGGCGATGGGCGGCAACGGCCGTTGGGTGCACGCCGGGCTGCACTGGGAGCACGGGCGGGAGCGGACGTTGGCAGCGGCGGCGGCGGCGGCCGGTGCTCACCTTGCGCCAGCAGGCAGCAGGTGGGCGACCCCACAACGCCCAGCACGTGCAGCAGCGCCGCCAGCTGGCCGTCCCGCAGCCGCAGCGGCGAGGAGCCGGGCCCGGGGCGCGGCTCGCCGGCGGGCAGCTGCGGCGGCGCGGGGCCCTGGGCGCCTGACGCCAGGGGGGTCGCGCCGCCCAGCAGGTGCTGGTACACGGGGGCTGGGGTTGGGGCACACAGGGGGCAGGGCACAGGGCATGAGCAGTGTGGGGCCGCGGCGGAGAGCCGGAGAGGCTGCGCAGGACTGGGGTGCCCACTGCGCCGCCCGGCCAGCCCTTGCGACAGGCAGCGCCACCGCACCGGGCCCCCCCCAAGCAGCCTACCGGTCGCGCCGGGCAAGTGCTGCAGCAGCAGGGCTGCCGCCAGGAGCAGCTGCGGCCCCGCGCCCTCCCCGCTGCTGCTGCTGCCGCTGGTGGCCAGCTCCACCAGCGCGGCGGCCAGCTCCGCCTGCGCCTCCTCGGGCACCGCCGCGTTCAGTACCAGCAGCGACACCTGCGGGCGGCGGCGGCAGCCGGCAGCCTGGGCAGCCGGGGGGATGGAGGCCGCCGCCCTGCTGGCCGCCCGGCCCCCTTGCACGTGCAGCCTTGGTGCCCACAGGCCCGAGCCCAGCCCCGCACCAGCCGCACCTGCGGCGGCCCCTCCGCCGCTGAGGGTGAGTTAGGGTACATGTTGCGCACGAGCAGCGCGGGCGGGTCGGCTGCTGCGGGGGAGGTGCTGGGCTCGCCGTCGCCGGAGGCGCTGCTCGCGATGACGGGCCGCAGCGTCGCGGGGCCGTCGCCGCCGCTGCTGCTGCAGCCACCCGCGCGATCGGCAGCAAGGGGTTTCGCCAAGGCGAAGGTGTCAGAGGGAGCAAGAAGGCCACGTCGTTGCAGTGGAGCGGGGTCAGCAGCTTTGCACGAGTCGTCAGGGCCAAGGCTACCAGCCTGACCTCGCGCTGGCGACGCAGCTGTCCAGCCCCTGCACGTCCACGGCCACGTCCCGCACGCTCCAGCCCTGCGGCGGCTCCAGCGACAGCAGCACCCGGGCCCTGCGGGGGAAGGCGTGAACCGGCAACGAGTCGGGTCCGCTGTTCGTTGGCTGAGGGGCCCCACCACCTGGGGCCAGGCTCCGCCGCCAACCCGCCGCCCCACGCCGCTGACACACGGCGCGTGTGGCTCATCCCGGTCTCACCCAACAGCCGCGACGTCCACGATGCCCAGCACGATCTGCGCGCGGGCCGTGGGTGCGCGGTGGCTCACGCGATGCCAAGGATGGATCTGGCGGGTAGCGTGCAGCGAGGACCCAACGCCCCTACCTGAGGCGCGAGTGTTAGCTGCTCTCTAGGCGCCAGCGTGATGCCATGTGTTTGCTCGACCATGGTGAGGCTTGTTCCTGCAAATGCCGAGTATGGAGCTCTGCAGAAGTGCCTGGGCAAAGAATAGAGCAAGAAAATTACGATATTGGACGTCGATTGGCTTTGCCGTGTTGTGTGTATGCCGAAGGTGCGTGCCGAGATGGGAGCTGCGCCCGTCCACCCCTCGACAACGCGGCATCGCAGTTGGCCTGTTTGCATGTCCCGCGACCAGAACCTCAGCACACAGCTTGGAGCTTCAATGTAATACACTGACTATGCATAGCGCAGCAGCGGTACTCGCGCTCCTGGCACTCGTCGTGCGAACCTCAGGTGCGCCAGCTTTAGGCGTGTCGCCTTTGCGCGATGGCATATTGCTGGCAATACATAGAATTTAGTCCATGTTCCGGAAGAGTGGGGTCGCAGCGTCGTGCCCCTGGCCTGGCGGGGCAAGCGCATGGCCTGCGAAAGCCAGCGCGCTCGACCAACGGCCGCATTATGGCAGTCCTGCGATATACACAGCCCAATCGGCGCGGGGTTCGACTCGGCGCTCGACGGGTGTTGCGCAGGTTACGTTTTCTGCCTACCGCCCACAAACCTCCGCTCAGGCACGCTCCCTGCGCAGCAGTCGCTGCAGAGGGGCCCTGGCCAGCCCCATGCAACGCATCCGATCATCTACCATCAGCGGCAGCTACGGCATCAGAGCGGCCCGCAGGACGGCCGCAGCGGGGGCGATGACGACGCCCGCTCGCCCCGGGGCGGCAACGTAGCCGGCATCCGCTGGGCGCGCACCCACGCCTGGCAGCAGGTGCTGTACGCGGACGGCTCCCGCGGCCCCTGGCCCAGCCCCCCGCCATCGGCTGCGGCGAGCGGCTCCAGCACCAGGTGGGGGCCCATGGGCGGCCAAGGTCAGGGCCGGGGCCGCTGCGCAGACCTGCACCGGGGGGCGCGGCGCGGGCCGGCGGGCCAGCGGGCCCAGCCCTGACCTTGACCGGCCACAGCGCGCGCCCTGGGTCCTCGTGACCCGGTTGGCGGGGGCGCTGCCGAGAAACCCCTCGCCCCCAGGGGGTGGTCGCTGTTGAGTGTGCCTTTCTCATCCCGCATGGGTATGGGCGCAGTGCGCTTCATGCCCCCGGGAACTGGCCGCCCTGGCCGCTGACTGCGCCTTTGGTCCGCCTTGCTGCCCCGTTCCCTGCCCCTCGGCCCCAGCCGCCGCTCCATCTCCGGGACGTCCGTGACGCTGGGTCTGGTGCTGGCGGGCTTTGCGGCGGGCGCCGGCACGCTGGCGCTCGCCTTATGGCTGCGGGCCGTCGTGTTCAGTGAGGTCAGCAGGGGTCGGCAGGGGTCGGCAGGGGTCGGCAGGTGTTGGCAGGGTCTGGAAGGGCTCAGCTGGTCGCTGGTGCACCTCAGCGGTGCACGTTAGCGGTGCATCTTAGCGGTCAAGCGGACAGTGGGCGCTGGCCGCATGGGTGCATGTGTGAAGTCCAGGAGCTCGCGGTATAGCCTGCAGCGTGGGGCTGCCACAGCCAGGTCGAGGGGGAAGCCCGGGTCAGATCGCAGCGGCGGTGGCTTTGCCGGCTCAGACCAGGGATGCGCGATTGACACCACCCTGCGTGGATGGATGTTGTTGGATTGCTCCTTGCAGGCGTTGGTGCCGTCGCTCTGGCCGCGCAGGGCTGAGGCCGCTGCGCCCCCCAACCAGCGGGCAGCCGGCGGGCAGCAGTCTGACGCGCAGCGGGGTGCGGGGAGAGGTGGCACCAGTATCCAGGGTGCGTCTGTGGCAGTGCAGCTCGATTTCGATGCCCAAGGCGGCTTTGATACGAGTCAAGACCAACGAGGGGCCGCCGCCGGTCGCCGGGCTGATGCGCAGCAGTGAAGGGCAGGTACGCGCAGGTATTGTGCTTGAACCATAACCAAGCGGTCCTTAGTGCTGCAATGAATACGTACTGAGAAGTCGTGCTTGATGCTGGTCCTGTACTGTCGGCAGCGCTTCATTGGATTATGGCTTCTGGTAGTTGGTGATTGGGGGAGCGGCGGGTGCTTGGGGACGTGCCGGGGTTTTGAAGCACGCGAAGCTTGCGCATTTGCTAGATTATGCATTCATACGACGCTGTATATATGCGTTCTGGCGACCTGGGAATGAGCGCCTGACATGCGCGGACAATGTCGTCATTGGACTTGCGCGCAGAGTGGAAGGTCGTGCGGGTCCATTTCTGTATCTTCATAACGCAGCGCATACAACAGTTTTGCGACTGCAAACCTGCAAATGTAACCCTTGCAAAGACGAAGCGCTCCTCCAAAGAAGCTTCGCCGCGCGCCCGACTTGACACACAGCAATCAACAGGTTGAAATTGCTGAAAGTCGCGCCCCGTAGAGCGGCGGCCCTCCCCAGCTTCGGAGTCTCAAAATAAAGTCGCAATGAGGACGAGGTCGTGACGCGCTGAGCACCAGGATGTATAACGATGACGGGCTTGTGGACTTCTGGGAAAATCAGCGGTTCTGGGGCCTGAGCTGGTAAGCAGCGAGGTCCCTGCACGAAGGCGCGGGCTGAGGCTGCGTGCTCTTATACCTGCTCCAGCCCAGCCAATTGCGCCATAGTCATCTGTGCAGGGGTCAGGGCGCCGTAGTGTGGCCCGTCGGCCCTGCCTAGGATAGTTCTAGCGCGCATGCTCTGGGCACTTGCAGGCTTTGTACCACGCTCGCGCGCTCCTCCAGGGATCCGACCACCTGGCAGCTGCCGCAGTGCCTTCTCGTCGCGTTTGCGTTACCGATGCGCACTCGCTAACCTTGTTTCTCGCCCCGACACAACTCGACGCCCGCCTGGCCCCGCCTGCCCTCGGCCATGTGCGCCCGCAGGGGCCCTCCGCTGCTGCCATTTGACTGGCCCGCATGGAGTGACATCAACGGCACCTCGGTGCAGCTGCTGCGGCCGCCGGAGCGTGAGGGCGAGCGTGGCTGGTTTGTGGTGCGAACGCTAGGCACGGATGAGGAGGGCTGGCGCTACAGCACCCTCTTCTCCAAGCTGCACACGCCCCGCCCCGGCGGCCGCTCCTCCAAGCGCTCCTCCGACGTAGTCCGCAGCCGACTCTGGCGCAAGCTCTCCGCCGAGCCCCCAGACGCTCCCGATGCATCCGCTGCCGAGCTGCAGCCGCTGGGCCCTGCCGCCGCCACCGCCATCGGCACCTCCTCCGCCAACCTCCTCGCCGCCGCTGACGGCGACCTGCCCGCCGTCGCCACCTCCGGCGCCGCCGGCGCGACCGCCGCCGCCGTCGCTGCCACCACGACCGCAGCCGCCGCCAGCCGCGGCGCTAGCCGAGCGCCGCCGCGCCTCCAACCCGAGGCGGAGCGCATCCTGCTCAGCGCCGTGGCGGCGGCTGGCATCAGCGCCGCCGGCGGCTCCCGCAGCGCCGGCGGCGGCGCCGGCGGTGAGCTCCCTAAGCCCAGCCTGTTCAAGCTGTGGCAGTTGTTCATGGAGCTGTGGAACGACGCGTGCGCGCGTCACGGCATGCGGCGGCTGGTGCCGCTGGACCCGCTTGGGCTGTACGTGGCGGCGCGGCGGCACAAGGAGCTGCTGGGCCGGCTGCGGCGGCAGCAGCTGGCGGTGGGGCGGCTGGTGGCGGCGGCGCCGCTGACCACTGAGGTCGAGCCCGATATGCTTGACGACGTGGTGCAGCAGGACGCGGCGGCGGCAGCGGGGTCCGCCGCCGGCGGCGGCGGCTCGGGCGAGGCGGCCGCGGAAGCGGCCGTGGCGGCGGCGGCCGCCGCAGCCGCCGCGACGGCGGCGGCGCACCGCTCGCCCACCATCGGAGAGACGCCCACGGGGGCACCCATTATGCAGCCGGCGGCGCCGCAGCCCGCGACTGTGCACCGCACGGCGGCAGGGCCGCAGGCTGGCGGCGGCGGCGGCGGCGGCGCCAGTTCCTTCGCCGACGGCGGCGACATGGGCATGGGCATGGTGGAGGACATCGACCACCGCGCCGCCAGCGTCACGTGCGCTCCAGGCTGCAGCGCCACTGCGGCCGCTGGCGGTAGTAGTGACCGGCAGCAGGCGGTGCTGGCGGCGGACCAGGGCCTGCTGCCGGACCTGTCCGACCCCGCCACGCTGCTGGCCGAGCTGGTCACGGCCACCAACTACTCCCGGGCCGCGTACGGGTACCCCATGGCGGCAGGTGCGTTGGGTGGCGTGCTAAGGAGGCGTCTGGGTGCCGGGGTAGCGCGTCGCGCCGCCCAGACGCGCAATAGGAGAGCGGAGGCGCGACAGCCGCCGACCATAGTCGCCGACCCACATGACCCACATGCCTCTGCCGCTGACCCACATGACCCACATGAGCCATGCCCGCCGCGCCCCTACCCCTGCTGCCAGGCCACCTGACCTCGCTCACCAAGCTGCTCACCATGCTGGGCTCCTCGGCGCACTTCAACCCGGTCACCGGCGCCAGCGCGGAGGCCAACCTGGAGGCCATCCACCTGTTCACGGGTGCGGGACGTGGAGGGCGGGCAGGGTGACGGCTGACGATAGGCGCAAGGCGGGGAGGAGCCCTGGAGGGCTGCGTCCGCCCGCCTCCCCACTCGACCAAGTCAGCGCACTCACCGCCGCCAGCGCGCGCCCCGCCCTCCTCGGCCGCCCTCCTCGGCCGCCCTCGACCTGCCGCGCCCCTCCCCCCCCACCCGTAGGCATCCCGGTGGAGGACGTGGTGATGGCCGAGTGGCGCTCCTCCGTGTTCCGGCCCTGCCACTACCTGGCGGTGGACCGGCGGCGGCGGCGGCTGGTGCTGGCGGTGCGCGGCAGCCTGGAGCTGGCGGACATCGCCACCGACCTGACCGCCAGGTGGGGCAGGGGAGGGGGCTGGGGGAGGGCTCTGGGAGGGGTGCGGGGCTGGGAGGGCGCAGCACAGTGGCCTGCAGGGGGTTGTGGGGGGCAGCTGCGTGGGAGGAGCCAAGGGCGGCGCCTGCTGAGCAGCCGCGGCCGCCGCCTGCTAAGCTGCCCCCTGCCCGGGCCCCCGCCCTCTGGCCCCTGCCCGCAGGCCCATTGAGTACGACTTTGGCGAGGGCATGGTGGGCCACGTGCACCAGGGCCTCATGAGCGCTGCCTCGTACGTGCAGGTGCGTCGGGGCTGGGGGGACATGGGTGGAGGTGGGGCCGGCGTGGAGATGAAGGCGGGGGAAAGATGCGAGGGTGGAGGAGCCGGCCGCCGGAGGCGCGGCAGGGACTGGGGGCCAACACCTTATGACGGCGCGCCGCGTGGCGCACAGCTCCGGGCCTTTTGCCGTGCTGGCCGCCTCCTCCCATGCGCTGCACCCGCTTCCGCCTGCTCCATCGCCCCCACGCGCAGCTCAACACGGCCGCTGCGCTGCGGTCTGCGGCGGAGCGCTTCCCCGGCTGGCCGCTGCTGGTCACAGGTGAGGGTGCTGCGTGGTCAGCGGAAGAGGTTGGGCGTTGTGAGAGACCGCACGGCTGGCAGCCGCATACGGCACCTCCCCGGCAGCCCCATGCGTCATGTCATCCCTTGCCCTTCCCGCCACCCCCGCTGGAACCTTTGTCACTGCTCTCGCAACCTCAACCCATCACATACCCGCCGACCCCCGCAGGCCACTCCCTGGGCGGCGGTGTGGCGGGGTTGCTGACGCTGCTGCTGCGGCAGCGTTCCTCGCCGCTGGCCGCCCCCGCCTGCGTGCCCGAGGTGCACTGCCTGGCCATAGCGCCCGCCGCCGTGCTGAGCGCCAACCTGGCGGAGGCGGCGCGCGCCTGCTGCGTGAGCGTGGTGAACGCGGGCGACTTTGTGGCGCGGCTGTCGTGCTACAGCGTGGACCGGGCGCTGCTGGAGCTGGTGCAGGTGGGAGGGAGGGCGGGCGGCTGAGGGGGAGGGTGCTGCGAGGGGGGCTGAGCGGCGGAGTGGGAGAGATGGGGCTGAGGCGGCCGCGCACTCGGGGGCAGCGCTCCTGCCCCAGTCTGCAGCCTTCGCACCCCGCCCTCACCCCAACCCTCCTCCTCTCGCTCCCCGCCCCTCCAGGCCAGCCCCGCCGCCGCCATGGCCAACTCGCTGCTGGCCTCCACGGGCGCCACCTGGGCCGCCATCCAGTCCCGGCTGGCGGCGCTGGGGGATGCGGCCAGCAGCGCCGCCGGCGCGGGCGCGGGCGGCGGAGGCGGAGGCGGCGGCCTGGCTCGCCTGCTGGGAGACCAGTCGGCGGCGGTGAGGGAGCGTGACCGCCTAGCCGGTGTCTGCGCAGCGGTACGAACGCTACCCGCTCGTCCCTCCCTGGGCTTACGCTCGGAGATATGCAACTAGTTCGTTACTCCCATGGTACATCCCCCCTGGCCTTTCCAAGGCTCGCATCAAACACCCCGCTGCCCACCGCTGCCCCTGCTACCGTTCCGCCAGGGCCTGCGGTCGAGGGAGGTGGAGATGGTGGCGGCGCCGCAGCACGCGGGGCCCGGGGGCGGCCGGGCCGTGGGCGGCCAGTGCGGGCAACTACTGGGGCCGCAGCTGTCGTCCTCTCCGGCGCCCAGCGGCGGGCTCAAGGAGCTGCGCAGCCTGCTGGCGGCCGGCGGCGACTGCCAGGCCGCCGGGGCGGCGGGCGAGCCGCCTGGCAGCCCCCGCTCGCACCGTATCGACATGGGCGCTCACCCCCACCCCCACCACCACCACCACGCCGCCCACGGGCACGGGCACGGCAACATCCACACGCACGAGTCCGGCCGCGTCTTCGTCACCGCGCACGGCCACGGCCACAGGGCCCCGCAGCAGCCTCAGCAGCAGCAGGGCGCCGGCGCGGGGCCCAGCACGAGCGCGGCGCCCCGGCCCCACCGGCGGCGCCGGCCGCACGGCCAGGGCCATGGGCAGCACGGCGGCGGCGGCGGCGGGCGGCCGCTGCAGACGCACCCCGAGGGCTGCGAGGAGCACAGCGGCGGCAGCGGCAGCGCGGGCGCGCACTGCGGCCCGCCGCCGGAGCCGTACGACGGCAGCCCCGGCGGCGCCGCCGCCGGCCCCGGCGGGTACGACAGCGATAGCGAGGCGGGCGGCAGCGGCACGGAGGACGACGGCATGTCGTACCACTCGGCCGCCAGCATGCACGAGTCGTACATGTCGTACATGAGCGCCGCCAGCAGCCCCGGGCCCAGCATGCGGGGACAGGGGGGCCTGCTTCCGGGCAGCGGGCCCAGCGAGGAGGACGAGGCGTGCAGCGGCGCCCGACCGCAGCCGCTGCCGGGCTTCCTGTACCAGGCCCTGCACCCCAGCCACCCCAGCCCCCACCCGCTGGCGTCACACCCGCATCACCATCACCACCACCACCACCAGCAGCACGACCTGGCGCCAATGTCCAGCGATGGCGGCGCCGCCGGTGGCGAGGCGGCGCCGCCGCGGCCCGAGCGCTGCGGCACGCCGGCCGGACTGGCGGCGGCCGAGGCCGCTGCCGCGGTCGGGGGCGTGCCATATGCCCACCACGCGCACCCCGCCTCCGCCGCCCAGCCCATCCCCGCTGCGGGCCGCGGCCACGCCGGCCGCGGCGCCGACGCCAACGCCGGCCGCTACGCAGCCATGACGCCGCCGGCGACGTCGCCGTTGGGGCCGTCGGGGCCGGACCCCACCGAGTCGGCGGCGGCCGCCGCCGCACTGGAAGGCTGGGACCTGTGCCTCTCGCCGCCGACGGCTGCGCCGCCGCCGCTGGGTCTGCGGCGCAGCAGCGACCCCCTGGCTGGCTGCGGCGTATTGCTGGCGCACGAGCAGCAGCGGCACCGCCACGGGGGCCCGTCGGGCGCCACAGGGACTGCAGGGCGCGGCGGCGCGCGGCGCCGCAGCGCCCGTGTGACTGCTAGCGGCACCGGCGCCGACGCTGTCGGCGGCGCCGGCGCCAGCGGCGAGGGGGTGATGAGCTGGGAGGCGCTCAGCCAGAAGCTGATGGCTTCGTGGTTTGGCCAGGGCTTTTTCGCAGACGAGGAGGAGGAGAGCCAGGAGCCGGGTGGCGAAGCTGACGGCGCCACAGCCATGGAGGCTGACGGCGGCGCGGCGGCGGCGGCACCGCCGCCCTCTGGCGGCGGCGGAGGCCGCGGGGGGCTGGGCAGCTGGCTCATGGCCGCAGTCGGCGGCAGCAACGGCGGCGGCAGTGCAGCGGCGGCGGCGCCGCCGCCGCCGGCGGGTCCTGGCGGGCTGGAGAGCGAGCGGAGCCTCACCTCCTGCTGGCCCGGTCTGGAGGTAGGGATCCGGGAAAGGCGCCCGCCCGGGCTGTGCCGAGGTGCCGCGCATGCCGCCGCACCGCCGGGGCCCTGGCGCTCATCCCGCTACTGCCGCCTGCCGCCGCCTGCCCCCCCATTGCCCGCAGGCGCCGCCGGGGCCGCATGCCGACTCGGCGGGTGCCTTCATACGCGGCAAGTATGGCGCGCCGCCCCCCACAGAGGTGGCCGCGCCGCGCGCCGACTGGGCCGCCCAGCCGCCGCGGCCTCCGGCCTCAGGCCCCAGCAGGCCGCAGCAGCTCCCCGCCGCCGCCAGGCCCGCTGCCGGCGCCGCTGCGCGGCAGCGGCACCGCCCCAGCCGCAGCGCGCCGTCCTCGGAGCTGCCGGACGTTTCGGGAGAGCAGCTGCCGGACCCCGCCGTCGACGTGCTGACGGCCGCCGCGGCGCAGCAGCAGGCGGCCGCCGGCGCCGCCGGCGCCGGCCCCGCTGCTGACGCAGCCGCGGCCGCGGCCGCGGCGGGCGAGCTGGCGCCCCACTACGCCCACTCAGTGCAGAAGGAGCTGTACCCTCCAGGCCGGCTGCTGTGGATGGTGGTGGACGAGGAGAGCGCGCTGCCGCAGCACCTGCGCGAGAAGGCCGGCATGGCACCGCTGCGGCCCGGCAGCGGCAGCGGCGGCGGCAGCGGCGCCTCCCGGCGCAGGAGCATCGCCGGCGGCAGCGGCCGCCGCAGCGGCGCCGGAGGCGCCGCGGCTCCGCCGCCGGCCGGCTCCGCCGGCTACACGCCGCAGCGATCGCCCAGCCTCGAGGAGCCCGTCAGCCTGCTGGACCTGTCCATGGTGTCTGACCTGGTGCATGGGCTGGTGCCGCCGCCTACGGTGGCGGCAGGCAGAGCACCCTCGCCGGCGCCTGCCGACGGCGGCCTTGCAGCCGCTGCAGCAGCAGGCTCCGGCAGCCCGGCCGCCGGCGCCAAGCGGCCGCGCGTCTCCGGCACCGGCTGCTCGAGCTTCACAGCAGGCAACGGCGGCGGCGGCGCCGACGCCGGCATGGGCAGCGGCGGCGCATCGCCGTTCCGCTGCCTCAGCCTGGCCCGCACGTCCTCCAGCGGCGGCGCCGTGGCGGCCAGCCCCGGCCCCGGCATCTCGCCGCCACGCGCCGCGGCCGACGGCGGCGGCAGCGGCGGCGGCTCGACGCCCTTCACGGCGCGCGTTCGTGAGGGCCTGAAGCGCATCAAGAGCGGCGTGGAGACGATGCTGCGCCAGGCGCCCATCCCGCAGGTGCCCAGCATGAGCTTCCTGCCTGGTGCCGCGGCAGCGGCCGCAGCAGCGGCGGGCCTTGAGGACGACGACAGCGGAGCCGGCGGCGCCTCGGAGGGCGGCGGCGGCAGCGGCGGGCCGCCGCAATGGCTGTTCCTGCTCGAGGCGGACCGGGAGGTGTTTGAGCGCATGGCGCTCATCCCCTCGTGCGTTACCGACCACCTGCCCGACGCATACTTCCAGCGGCTGAGGCAGCTGGGGAAAGGGCTGGCGGCGGCGGCGGCAGCAGCGGAGGCGAGGGCGGCGGCGGCAGCGGCAGGCGGCTCCGGCGGCAATGCGTGAGGGACGAGCGGGGTTGGTGTGCGGACCGGCTGAGGGGCGTGCTGAGTAGTGGCTTGGGGCGTGGGATTGGGAGGGATGGGCGGTGGGGGTGTTGGCTGTGCGCTCAGACCGAGTAGGTGGCTGCCTGGTGACCGACCTCTTGCGTGGGGCTGGGGGGGGCGGACCCCGTGGGTGCGTGTGCGGGGCAGGTGTGAAGCCTGCCGCCTACAGTGTGTGTGCCCGCTTCTCGCCACCTTTACGCTTATTATTCACACCACACCAATGATGGCCGTGTGGCGGGAAGCAGGTGTCCTGTGTGTTTCTTTGCTCTCTTTGCCGGTTCGGTTAGCGTAGATCGATGTCACTTGGCCGTGTGGGGAGCAGCGAGCGCTGCTCGCCAGCAACCGCAGCGTGCTACGGCAGCATTGCCAGGAGGTACGTGCGCAGTTGCGCCGGCAACACGAGGACCTGCAAGGCCGGGAGGCGTTTGCGCACAAGGCTATATCCCTTGACTGTTTCTGTGGGGGGCCCCTCCGGCGCCCCGTTCGGATCTGTGGCCCGTGACGTTCACTGCGGCCGTGAAGGGGGGCCGTGGCCATCTTGGCTGCGTGCTTGCCGCTGCTGTGTGCCGGGCGCCGCCAAGATGTGGTGGGCCCTTTGGTAGCCCGCGGGACGGCGGTTTGTCGGCGGTTGGGCGCGCGGCTGCTGTCCGCATGTTCTCGTATGAGCTTATGCGGACACGGGCAGCCTGGGATGGCGTAGTTGGGAAGTGTCGTCAGGCGTGCTGGGGAGCTGCTAGTTATAGGGAGGAGAGGACGAGGACGCGCCATAAGTACGCCGCGTGGTTCCGGCCAGAGCATGAGCCGAGCCAGTGGGACTCGGGCGCCAGGGCAGCCTAGTTAAGGAAGGTGGCGTCATCTAGAATGGGGAAAAGTGCGTAACCCCCGCCCCCCGGTCCTTCATCTAGGGCTGCTGGCCGCCCCGACCAATATGGGCTACTTCCGGTTCCGGCTTTGCAACGCAGGCAACCCACCACCCTCTGATCCAGCGCTCTACGCGCCGGCACTCGTCTGGGGCGCGACCCCTGGCCCCTTCACCAGGACATGGCCGGGGCACGCATGACTGCGACATACAGGGATCGCAGGCCCCCGGCCGCCTGCGGCCTCGCGCTAGCACAAGCCTACGGCCGATCGCAAAAGCCGCCGCCCAGCCAGCCAGGCACGACCGAAAGGCAAGGCCCGCCCTGCCTGCCAACTCAGCCCCCAACACCGCTACGCTTCGCTTCCGCTTGGCACAGCCAGCTGAGGCGGAGCTCGGCCGCCGCCCCCGCTGCCACTCGGCCCCGGCCCGGACGTGGCGGCGGCGGCGGCGAACCCGCCCGGGCCCCCGCGGTCAGAGCCGGCGCCACGGGGTGCGCGGGCCTCCGCGAGGGGCAAGCGCTCCACCGGGGCATATGAGCAGCCTGCAGCGGGGTACGGGCATGGGCGGCCTGCAGCAGAACATGGTGAAGCTGCAGCGAACCGTGGAGAGCGCGGTTGGAAAGCCGTGGACGCGGGCTGCCAGCGTGGACGCAGTCTCCTGCTGTAGCGGCTGCATGATGTGGCTCTCTGCCTCGTCTGCTGCCACAGGGTCCCCCGTCGGCAGGCAGGCGGCTCGTGTGCGTGCTGTGCGGCAGGAAGGCTGCTAAAGCCAGGTCGGCGGGGTCAGGGGCGCGGAGAAAGGGCGGCGACGGTGGAGGCTGAGGGGCTCGGTTGCAAGCATCGCGCCCTTGCTACGGGTCGGTCCTGCCAAGCGTACGCTGTAGCTTCGTGATGGATGTGGTGGCGGGAAGGCCCTCCCGTGTGGTGGCAGATATCGATGACACCCCGGTTACGCAGCGTGCTGGCGCGGCACGGCGGCCACCCTCGGCACCACCGTGCCGTACGTGTTCCGCGCGCGGCCTACCACGCCGTCAGCTCCCCCGAGGCCCAGCTCGAGGGTGGAGTACGCCAGCGGCACAGCGCTGCCTGGGCCGTCGCGGCGCGCCGCTGCCTGGCTGGGAAGCAGTGGGAGTGGCGGAAGAAAAACAGGGCCCGGTGGATTGCGGACGACAGCGACCGCGCGGACGTCGCGGGCCAAGTGGTTGGGCTGGGGCACATGCACCTCATCGATCGCCCGTGCCGAGCGGGTTCTGGCCGCCAGCGCCTGGGCGGCAGCGGCGGACCATGTTGCCAAGCGGGCTGCGGACCACAGGACGCACGCCAAGTGCGCGAGGGCCGAGGAGGTGCTGGCGGCCGCGGCTGAGGCCTGGCGCGAGGCGGCGGGCGAGGAGGCGCCGGCGTGCCCGCACGCGGCAAGCTCCTGGGTCCAGCCGCTGTGGGCATCGGGCGCGGCCGTTGTGCCGGCGGTGGAGTCCGGCTGCGTGGCGGCGCTGGCGTGGCTGTTGCTGGACAGGGGTGCGCCCTGGCCGGTGAGCCCCGCAGCACGACTGCATAAGCCTACGGTGGGCCCGACATGGCCTGCTCTTCTGCGCGAGCCCGCTTCTTTACCCTGTTGCTGTGATTCCACCGCCCGCTGGCTTCCATGAATTTCAATCATGATATCAGATACGTCAAGAGTGTTGCCCCATCCGGATTGGGAACATGACGTGACACGGGAGTGCTCCGACACAGCACCGCCCGGGGAGTCGGGGGGGAGTATCGGGTATGTGGTATGTCCGTGTGCGTGCGTGTTGGTGGTGTCTAAGCCCACGAGCAGGGATGAGATGCTGTACGGCAGGTCCGCGCGGCGAGCCTAGCGCCGCGTCTCCGCTACACTCGTCACTGAGTTGCACCAGCAGGCGACACACTGTCGGGCGACGTAGTGTGTCGTGACAAACAGACCTCATCATGGCTCGTCAGAGCTCACATGTGCCACACAGGCCTTTGCGAGTCGGGACGTATGAAGTGGCGTCCGCACTTCCGCAGGCGGGGGGTTCAGGAAACGTGCCCATAGCGCGGCGGCTGCGTGTAAAGTGGCTCATGGCAAGCAAGCCGTGCAAGCAAGCCGTGCCCTGCTCGTGTCTCTTCCGCCCAAGACACCCCCGTCCCCGTGCGGCGCCCCCCGTTCTCACGCCTGCGCTCTTCCGGTACCCCGCCCCACACTGCCCCTTGTCGAGGGCTGCAAGGGGGCTGCTAGGTGGCTGCAAGGTGGCTGCAAGGTGGCTTCGTCGGCAAGGTTGCGAGCGCGCGGCGCGCGTGCCGGCGCCCCATGCAGCAACCTCCGGGCCGCACCGCAAGCCCGGCCGCACGGCCGACCGTTTCCAACCAACAAACCAAGACCAGTTATGACTTCCACGCTGTGCATGCTGTGCATGGTCGCCCTCGTCGTCTCTTCTCTACAACCCTGCACCGCTGCACGCGCCTCTCGCCAGCAGCAAGCGAGTGAGCCGGCTGCTGACGGAGGCTGACGGCAGCTGGCAGCAGGTGGCGGCGTTTTGGGTCAGGTGGCGGCTTGCCGTGCCCGTAAAAGATGCTACCTGGCGAAGGCCGAGGACCGTGTGGATGAATTAGCGATGAAGTTGCAACGGGTATGAGGAGCGGTGCCGAGTAGAGCCGGCAGCCCGAGCGGCCATTCGCAGGCGCACCCTCAGGTCTCCGGTTTCGCCCGGCGCGGCCCGGCACCGTCAGGCGCCTGTCATCGCGGCTGCGCGCTGCAGCCGATGACCTGGGTGCAAGGCTGCTGATGGATTTATCTTGCGGTATGTTACCGGGCACCGGGTGCCTTCGCGGGCGTAAGGATGATAGGACGTTGCGAAACTGTTGACAGTAAGCCTAAGGGCGTATTCGTACCGGAATCACAACAAGCTGCTCCAGCCCCACAAGCCTGTGTTGTTTTGCATTTAGATTAAGCCTTGCTGTTTTACGCTGCTGAAGGTTTGGCAGGGCATCGCAGGACCCGCCCCGTGACCCCTAAGTTGGGTATCGCTTCGTCTGGTGCGGATGTGCTCGCGCGAAGTTCCACAGGTCTTTTGTATGGATGTCTCCACACGCTAAGCGGGCACCTCTACCTCCTGACCTACTTGGGAGGGTACGTGACGATTTGCCAACTACGCCACTGAGCACTTCGAAACACGGTCGCCGCCACCGGTGGGCACTGGCCCGGGTGCTCAGCCGCTGTATCTAATTACTTCTTATACATAAATTCAAGGCCGCTGTGCGACGCGCCGTCGGCGTGTCGCTCGTTACAGCTCCGAGACATTCGGCTACGTGCCTTCGTTGTGTACGCCGACTCGGGCTGCGCTAACCAGCAGTTTCGAGATGTCACCATTCACGTTCTTCAGTCATGGGACACCTGAGCTACGGCACGCAGCGTCGGCCCGCCAGCCATCCACAGCCGCCATGGATGGGCCAGCGGCCGACGACTCGCACGCGCTGACAACAATATCCGGACGGCTGAGCCAGCTAGTGTCTAAGCTCGCCGCCAAAGCTAAGCGCATCAAGACCAGAGCTCCTAACAATCGGACCGGCTCCGGACCGCCAGTCCCTAGTGCTCGGCCGCCAACATCTCGCTTCGACAAGCTCAGCCACGTCTCCTCGCCCCGCACTACGCCCAGCGACAAGACCTACGTCCACGGCGCCTCCGACTCGACGCTCGACATGCTGACCAGCGCCAGCGCCATTGGCCTTCACGCCGCCGGCAGCTCGGCTTGCGGCGAGGGCGGCGCATCCGCCTACGGCCACAGCCCCTCGTCCCACCTCACCACCGAGGACAGCCCGCCCATGACCTACGTCTGCGCAAGCCCCTTCAACACCCGAAACCACGACACCGGCACTGTCTCCCACGACGTGCTGCCCTACGACCTCTCGGCGCTGGCGCTCGAGTCCGCCTTCGCGAGGAGCAGCAGCACCCCAGGCGCCACGCTCGCAACGGCCGCCAGCATCCCGCCCCAGGCCATGTCGCCCATCGGCGGGACGCTGTCGCACGGCGCCGGCGCCTTGGGCGGCAGCTCCGCGGCCGGCCAGCTGGGCTCCTCGCGCGCACCCATGTCGCCGCACAGCGGCTGGCACAGCCCCGGCGGCGCGCTGCTCAGCTGCCTGTCGGGCGACGTTGCCAAGGTGGGCTTGCGCGGGGGGGGGGGGGGGGCG
>BDDC01000453.1:0-12001 GCA_001662425.1 Chlamydomonas sphaeroides
CGCCACCCACACGCACATGCCGATGTTTACGGCTAGGGCAGCGACCATGGCGTACAGGAGGGCCTGGGGAAGGCAAGGCCACGGTGTGGCAGGCGCCGCGGACAATCATGCCTCGGGACATCAACGCAGCGGCGCCCTGACGCGAGCGGTCCGGGGCACCCTAGCAGAGGGAGGGCTGCCGAGTGGTGGCAGCCCACTGCCGCCGGCAGCCGCGGCCACGGTGTTGCAGGCGCCGCGGACACAGACCTAGTTGGGCCCCGGTGTCAGAGCGCCGGCGCCCTGACGCGAGCGGTCCGAGGCGCCATGGCCGAGGGCAGGCTGCAGCGCGCTAGCATGTATGCCGTTCCCGCGTGGCGCCGGCTCGGACCCACGGAGGAGCCCTTCGCACCAGGTAGGCCCCATAGCTCTGCGGGCGCGACGCGGACAGCGCGGGTGGGGTGGGGGAAAGGCAGGAAAACGGTGCAATCAAGGTCAGCGCTTGGGCCATGTGAGCCGGTGGTGTTTGCCGGACTTGGGCGCGGCTTTCCGCACGTATCACATGCGGGACACGGCAAACACAGGCACGGCCCAGCACGCAGCCCCGCCACCGAGCGCACCAGGTCGGCAAGCCATCGAAAGCTCAGCACGCTGATGACGGACCAGGCGCTGAGGTTTGCAAGCAAGGTGGTAGGGCGTGGTCAGAGGGCAAGGCAACACTGAGCCGCCTCAGAGGGGGGGCCTCCAAGCAGGGGTGGCCGCGCCTGCTTCCTAGCACGGCTTTCAAACCGTCTCATCTGCTACTATCAGTCGGTATGGGGTTGCAATGCCCAGGCATGGTTGGCTCGTAGCGCGGACGGTACGAAAGGTGGATGGGTCGAGCTACCGTTACTCACGCGCCGGTCGGGTCGATGGCCCAGCCCTGCTTGGCGGGCTGGACGACGGTGGTGAAGAGCTGCCAGCCGTCCAGCAGGATCTTGATCAGGACCCAGCGGATGCGGATGCGGCTCTCGCTGTTCTCCTTGCTGTAGAGGGGGGGACGGGGGCGGGCGAAGCGGAAGGGCTCGGCGTCACACCGGCTTCCCTGTGGCCCATAGCTTCATAGGGGCGTGCCTGAGTCCAAAGCCAGCGCCGCAGGACAGACGCGGAGTCCAGACCTAGACCGTAACTAGATCCAAACAGCGTCAGTGGGCCCTCGCCACACTGCGCCCGCGGCGTCGTCCGCACCTGAGCGTGAAGAGCACGCCGAAGATGCCATTCTGTGGAGGCAACACATGTGGTAGCTGTCATCATGCAGGCAGCAGCTCGCATCCACGGCAAGACTCGGGTCAGCTCGTTCGGGGAACCCTCGCCGGATGTCGGACGCATGACGCCAGATATTAAGGGGGCGCTCCCTCCTGCCTTAGAGCGCACGAGCGACTACGACCGATGGCCCGGTGCGACGCACCTCCAGGGTACTCCGGCGGTCCAAGAACTCGTCACCGCGCCCATCCTCGGCCTCATGGCGCCTGTGGCCACAACAAAGCAAACGCAGGAGGTCTGGCTCACGGGGACATCTGGGAAGCCCACCTGGGGTGCAGCTAGATGCATGGGGTGTCGGGACGTGTTCCGACGTACACGGTACGGACGGACGTGTCCTGTTCTTGCCAAGGCAGGCAGCGGGCAGGCTGCCGGCCGGCCGGACACCGAGGGCGCCCCGCCGCATATGACATTTCTCCAGCAGCGTATGCGTGACACAATTATGATGCTGTGTGCTAGGGATGCAGTTCGCACCACGATAACGCAACGCCGTGCTCGTATGTTCGCACGATGCACAACGAACACGAACCGTCGCTGGGGGAAACTCAAGCCGCCAACACGGACCACTGTAATTGATTACCTTCCTCGTCGCGAGCCAGATGAGACGGAGCTTGCAGTGCCCGCGTAGCTCGAGCCGTGCGTGCTGAGTGTCATGCCGCCGCGACCCCGTGAGGCGCCGCGCCGCCTTCAAACGACGGCTATTCCCGAATCTGATTCAATGACTGCTATATACTTCGTAATTCGTCCTGCACTGCAACGCGAGGCCAGGCCTATAGTTTTGCATCAACGCCAGCATGACATAGGTGCTTGCTACAACATTTGGATGTCCTGCTACACTATTGGGATGTACATGTTAGGATGTCCTGGGCCACGCGCTGATAACTGAGAACGCCTCCAACAATGCAGTACAGCAGGTCACGGGGGTGTGCGAAGTATTTCCGCCCGACTGCCGCACCCTGCTGCACTAGCAAGCGTTGTGAACTTTTAAAGCGCCAATCGCTCTTAATTCCGTGGCTATCGCTGGCTGTTGTCGGGCAGGCGAAAGGCCAACCTCTGTCGTACATCCCAGGCCGTTCCGACCCATACGGCCCACTTCTACCATACTGTTACTGTTACACCGCAAAGCGGAGGTCGCCGTACCAGGTCCGCCTCATAAACCCTCCGCGCACGCCCAGCTGGGGCTACCGCGCCACGTGCCAGCACCACAGCTCAGCGTCACCAGCAACCTTGCTCCCTGCCTGCTGCCCGCCGCCCCCATCTGTCCCCGCACGCCCCAGCCCCTGCTTGCTGGCCAGCGCCTCAATCGTCATCATCAAACAGGTTGGGCCGGCGCCGCTGTATCGTGATCTTGGGCTTGGAAGCGCCTACGCGCAAAGAATAGCGCACGCAAGGGCGCAAGGGCCTCGGGAATGGCAGGCACCCGCCGTCATCGCAGGTCAACGAGGCAGGGCAGCAAAACCGACCACGGGAGCTCGCGCCCCCAAATCAATCCCGGCGCCCCGTCACACTGCCCTTCACCCTCCTTGCCTACCGCCCACCCTCACGCCGAGCACCTGCTTTGCCAGCCTCTGCTGCCCTCCTAGTTCGCTGCTGCAAAACCATGTGGGCTGCCCGCCCTGGCGCCCACCCCCGAGCTCGTCATCTGCTCCCGCAGCCCCCCGCCGCTCACCCTCGCGCTCGTTGATCTGGCCCAGCAGCTCCACCAGCCGGTCCTCCGTCACCTGTGCGCCCACGTGGGAGGCAGGGTGCGGCAGCGTCGTGACGAGGACACGCACGCACCGGGGAGCGCCAGCACCCGCCCGCGCCGGCGGGGCCGTTGGCGCGATGCAACGGGCGCGGACGGACGCAGCGACCTGGCCTGCCCAGCACTAAAGGATTCGTGCGTCGAGCCAGGCTGACCCGCAAGTCAGGGCGCCGCATCCGGCGGGCACCAGGCCGGGCACATCTGCCGGCCATGCGGTGCCGCCCCGCCGAGGCGCGCAGCGCGCCTGCACCTGCTGCGCGATCGGGCCACACCCCTGCGCCACCCTACACACGCAACGCCGGCCCCGGTGTGAGCCGGTGCGCTGTTGTGCCGGACTGCCGCAGCTTGGCCTGCAGGGCGGCTCACCCGCTGCCGACCCCAGGCATTTCCATGCTGCGCAACCAGGCCGTACCCCTGCTGCGCAACCCAACAGTGCGCCTGTCGCACCTTGGCCTGCAGCGCGCCCCGCTGCATGGCCGCCAGGATCATGTTCTCCACGCCGCGGGCCTTGTCGGGCTTCACAATGGCGATGCGGGAGACTGAGGGGGTTGCGAGCACAGAGGGCGTCAGTGCGTGCCTGTAGGTTTGCGGACTGTGCGCCGGGCCGGGGCGTAGCGAGTGGGTGGGTGGGAAAGCGAGGGATTGCGGGCACGGGCCTGGGAAGATGAAGGAACATGGTCGTTAAGCCGCTCAGGGATGGAGGGATGCAGGCAATCATAGCAAGGCGCTCCGCACAGGGGCTCCACGCGCCGCTCCCTTGCGCCGCTGCACCACCCACGTCGCTCGCGTGCTTCGCCTGTCATGCAAGCCGCCAGCATTGCCCGCCGCTGCTCTTCCGCGCTCCTGTGCAGCGGCAAGGCAGAAAGGGCGTGGGGGCAGGGGCGAGGGCAGGGGTGGCAGCCGGGACGGCACCCAGGACCGTCGGGTGCCTGGCGCGCCTCACCGTTTCGCCTCCTCCTGCGCCTCGACATCCTCTTGAGAGGGTGCGCCGCCACCCTGTATAGTGCGTCAGACGAGAGGGCAAACGTAGGCATGCCGACGTTCGCGAAGGCGAAGAAAGTGGTTCCCACCTGGCCGCCTTGTGCCGCCATCATCGCGGCTAGCTGCTGCTGATCAGGTGCGTCCTGCGATTCATAACAGGATTTGAAGCGGTCGCCGGGATCGACAACCTTGAACGCTCCAGCGATCGCACCATTGCAAATCAGCTCCGAGACTGCCTAACAGGTAACAAAGGACAGCAGACTGTTTGTCGCGTTTTAATCGCTCTGACGCGCAAGCCAATGTGGGCGCGGTGGCCGACGCGGTTTTACAACAATAGAGTTGTATTAGAGGCGTCTCAACACGTTAAGAAAAGCTCGTCGGCGCAGGACAGTCCCTAGCGGCGACAAACACACACGGTGGCTATTTGGAGCCCCCCCCCCGGCTCCGCACCGGGCCCTGGTAGGCGACAAGATCCACAAGAGCTATCCTGTGACGCAATCAAGACTTTCCAAAGCACAAGTACACCATTTCATGAGGGATACTGCGCACTACACGCACAAATTTCAAGTCCTCGGCCTGCGGGCAACGCTCATACGGACGGGACGCTCACAATCACCCCACGAGCCGCAAGCACAGCGCAACGACGCGCAACGGCACAACAGCAAGCAAAACGCACTGCCACAACTGCGAACGCACGGCAGCAACACCTATACTTAGGGAGCCGCAAGACCACGCCACACAACATCCCGCACCCCCGCCTGCGAAGCCGTTCGTTCCCCGTTCCACTCGTTCCTCCACCGCTTCCCACACAATCGTGCCGCCGCCGCCTTCTCGCACGCGAGCTGAAATCCAGGCCAGAAATCAAGTGGTGGCAGCCACATACGCAGCAGCCCCCGCAGAGGCCGGAGCGCGCCAAGGCCGATTGCCGCATTCCAGGAAGAGGTGGGTGCCCGCTGCAAAATCGGCGTACAGTAACGCATAACTGCCGCCCCCCCTGCTCCAGCACCGCATCAGCTCCTCCACCGAGCTGCCAGCATGAGCTCCGTAATCCGACCCTATCCTCGGCCTTGCGGGCGGCGGGCTCCACGCCATGGCGCAGCCGCCCCGCGGCCGTCGCCCCCCGGCCCACACCCGTTGCCTATGCCATGCCGCTCAGTCATGTGCATGCCCCCCTCCTCGTCTGGTGCGCAGAGTTTGGTCTGATTAGGTTGGATGGCTCCGCGTAGGTACTGTAACCTCTGAGCCGCAGCCCGCATGCCCCCATGGATGAACCCGGCCCATGCACAGTCCGCGCGTCACTGCCCCCGTGGGCCCTGCAGCGCCCTCGCCGCGGCGGCCAGCAAATCCTCCCCGCATGAATCCCGCCTTACCTCCCCATGCACGCCCAACCCATGCACTGCCTGCCGTTCGTCCGACCCACTGCGGCATCGCCACGCCCGCCAATGCCCGGTGGCGGCATCCGACCACAACCGCAGAGCTAGCTAGGGTCCTGGTTGCCGGGGCCCAGTGAGGCCCAAGAGCCTGCTACCCAGGAGCTCTAGGCCCTGCCGCCCTGCGGCTGCGCAAGACCCTGCTGCACAGGCGGGGCCGAGTTGGCGCGGGCCGCCGACGACACCGGCTGCGGCTGCTGCGGCCCGTACGGGCGACCGTCCGCCGACCAGCCCGCGAGTACGAGCCCAGGGTCGACGCCGTACCCGATGTGCCGCACTGGCCACGGCTGCTGGGGTCCGCCGCCGTGCCCGCCGTCGCTGCGTCTGGCGACACGCGCCGTTGCCACCAGCGGCTGCGGGAGAACGCCCTGAGCCACGGGACTGTAGGCAAAGGGGACGAGGCCGGGCGGACCCGCCGCCGGTAGCGGCAACGGCTGAGACGGCGGCGGCTGAGATGGCAGCAGCGGCGGCGCGAAGGGCTGCGGCGGCGCTGGGCCCACCGGGCGGCCCCACACCGGCACGCCCGTCCCAGCGAACGGCAGCGGCGGAAGCGTGGGCTGCGGCAGGGCCGCCATCGCCAGCGGCGGCGATGGCCGCCGGGGCGACGGCGCCGGAGGCGGGCCTCCGTCGTGCCGGCCCGGTGGCGCGCGCGCGCCCCACGCCGGCAAGGGGCTGGGGTTGGGAATCGCCCAGGGCGGGCCAAACGGCGAGAGCCCCGCGTCCGCAAGAGCCACAGACAGCATGGCAGCCGGCCCCTGCCGTCCCACCGCCGCCGGAGCCGTGGACGCTGG
Source organism: Chlamydomonas sphaeroides (assembly GCA_001662425.1). Taxonomy (NCBI): domain Eukaryota; kingdom Viridiplantae; phylum Chlorophyta; class Chlorophyceae; order Chlamydomonadales; family Chlamydomonadaceae; genus Chlamydomonas; species Chlamydomonas sphaeroides. The sequence goes on from BDDC01000453.1 coordinate 6,222, forward strand.
TTGCTGCGTTGACGGCGCCGCCACCGTCGTCACAGTCACCGCCGTCCCGAGCGGCGGCGTCGGCGGCCCCGCCGCGCCTGCCCCCGCCGCTGACGCCGCCGCGACAACCGGCGCCGGCTTGGCATCGGCCTCCGCCACCGCCGCCAGCGCGGCCTCCCAGTCCGCCGTCTGCCACTCCGGCAGCAGCAGCTCTCCCGAGCCACGCGGCGGAAGGTCCTCCTCACCCGCCAGACCCCGCTCCGGCTTGGCCGCCACCAGCCTGGCACTGTCACCCGCGCCGGCGCTGGGTCCGGCGCCCGATGCCGGCGAGTGCTCAGGAGGCATGGACATGGACATGGACATGGACATGGACACGGACACGGGCGCCGGCACCGGCGGTAGGGGCTGCCAGAAGCCCGGCGGCGGCGAGGGCCAGGGCTGCTGCTGCGGCGGCTGGTGGCCGGCGGCGCCGCCGGCTGTGGCGCTGCCGCTGGCGCTGTGGCGGCTGTCGATGAGTGCGTCAAGCGCCGGTAGCGCGCCGCATGCGTGGCGTGGGCCGGCGGCGGCGGGACCGGCAGGCGGCGGGAAGGGCTGTGGCGGCAGCAGCGGCGGCAGGGCAGCAGGGCCGCCGCCTGGATGGGGATGGGGATGGGGATGGGCGTGGAGCGGCGATGCGGGCGGTGGGGGCCCGTGCACCAGCCAGCGGGCGCCGTTGCTGGGAGGGCCGGCGCCCGCCGGGCCGGAGCCGACGGCCTTCTCCGACGGCATGTCGGTCAGGGATGCGGCTGCGAGGCGGCGGGATGGCGGCGGGCGGAAGGTCCGGCGCAGCAATGCCGGCATCTGTCACCTCGCTTTGCGTGCGGCGGGCGCCGTGCAAGGCCGCAACACTCGCCCCGTGCCAACGCCCCTTTGCTTCCCCCTCCACCCCTCGGTCCAGTCGTACGCACCAGAGCCGCCCACCTCGCCCTCGCCCTCCTCCAGGTCCATGCCATCACCGCCGCCGCAGCCGTGGCCGCCGCAGCCGCAGGCGGCTCCGCACGCGCCGCCGCCCTCAGCGTCCATGCCCTGCGCCCCCTCGCCCTCGCCCGCCTGCCCCTGCCCCTGCTCCTGCCTTGCCGCCAGCCGCACCGCAGCGATACTCATGCGCTGCTGCTGCTTTACCACCTGCGTGGGGCCAAGGGTGGGGCATATCCGCTCAATTGTTTTCCGGGTCAGTTGTTTTTCTGTTAGGCTGGGGACGTTACGCTGGGGACGTTCTCCTGCGTAGCGTAGGACACGACAACCTTGGGCCTGTGGTTAAGAGCATCGGTCCAACGGAGGAGGACGCTCTTCTTTCGGCTCACGTTGACATCCTGAAGGCCCAGCCCCGTCCCGGCGGCGACACCCCCCACCTGCGGGTCCTCCTCGTCCTCGGCCGTGTGCGGGCTGGGGTCGGGCGGCAGCTGGTCTGCGGCGGGACACGCGGGTTAGCGGGCGGGCGGGCGCGCTTTGGGGGAAGGCGCGCGAAGGACAGACGGGCAGGTGCACCGCAGAGCAACAGCTGTCGGCCAGCAGCTGCGGGCGGCGGGCGGGCCGGGGGCCGGGGCGGCACTCTCACCCGCGAGGTCCTGAATGCGGCTCGCCAGCTGCCGCACCGCCAGCTGAGCCGCCGCCAGCGCGCCGCCGCCGCCGCGCGCGTCGGCCCTGCCTCCTCCTCCGCCTGCTGCCCCTGCTGCTGCCGGCGGTGGCGGCGGCGGCACCTGCGCCATGTCGGCGGCGCCGGCCGCCAGCTGCTCCAGGTCGCGGCGCAGGCCGCACAGGATGTTGTCCAGGTGGCCTGGTCGGGGACGGCCCAGCGGGGGAGGCGGGGCGTGGATGCATGGTGGGGCTGGAGTGAGGCACCCCCATCCGCCTTGCGCCTGCTCACGCACGCTCCCATCTCAAACACACGTCCTCCTCTCACGCTGATTGGACTGTGCGCCATGCACCCTCCCTCGGCACCTCGGCACCTCCCTCGCCCCCTCGCCCCCTGCCGCCCCCTCCCTTTCGGCCCCTCCCTCCCCTCCCCCTCACCCGAGGCCATGAACCGGAACACGTGGTGTAGCTGGCTGCAGCGGGGCTCGCGGCGGAGGCACTTGCAGGCGCCGGAGGAGCGCATGGCTGCGGGCGGCAGCGCACAGCGTAGAAGCATGCCAGCTTGCGGCGGTCGGCGGGGGCGGTTCGGGCACGGTAGGCCGAGCCTTGGCCCCACACGCCGCTGGCAGATGCTGCGCCCTCCTCAGCCTCTGCGACCTCTGCTGCGCCCTCCTGGGCCTCCTCCTCCCGACCCCGCCTCCCTCTACCCCGCCAAGCAAGCAGCCCGCCTCCACCCCTTCCACCCCCTCCAACCCCTCCAACCCCTCCAACCCCGGCCACCCCCTCCAACTCCGGCCACCCCCTCCAACCCCTGCCACCCACCCTGCCTCCACCAGGGGCTGCGCATGGTCCTGTTGAGCACGCGCAGCTCGGGCAGCGAGAAGGAGATGGAGGTGCGGCCGTGCTGCTTGCGGGACTCGGCCGTGGCCTTGGGCCGGCCGGGGCCCGCGGGCGGAGAGCCCTGCGGACAACAGGCGAGCGCACGGGCGGGGGCGGGGTGAGACGGAACGGGATGGGGCCGGGTGGGACGGGACGGTATGGAGCGGGGCGGACCCGTTATCATGTGCCGTTGAGGATGCGCGTGCAGGCGAGGAGGCGTGCGGCGAGAAGCCCAGGAGGGTAGATCGGAGCATGAGGGCGGCCGGCCGGTCACAGCGAGGCACGTGGTACCTTTGGGCGGCCCATGGGTCGATCCAGCTCCGTCTTGCAGCAATGAGCGAGGCGGCGAGCCGGCTCGCAACACCGCTCTCCCGGCAGCGGGTCGGACGGGGGCCCAGCGCGGCACGCAGCGCGTGGCGGCGTGTGTCGGAGGCGGTTGCCGCGAGCGGGCCGCGAGGCGATCTGGCGCCGCTGGGCGCAGCAGCACGCACTGCGTGTTGCCGCGCTCGCGAGCTGTGGCCTCCCTAGCCGCAGTGCGGCGCCGTCGCAGCGATGCGATGCGGCTGAGCGCGGCGCGGCGTCGCGCACGTTGCTGCGCGGCGCGAGGCGAGAGCGCGGGTGATGCACGGCCTAGATGCGTTGAGGTGCGTATGCAGGGGGCGCTAGTGCAGCGCGCGCTCGTGCGCTGTGGAGTAACATGCACGGCAGGATAAGGGGCGGGCGAGCGAGGACGCCGGCGACCTTGAGTTGCAGCGAGCGGCACCGCGCCCGATCCTGGCACCGAGTCACCGCCCGCGCCAGCAGCGCACAGCACCAGCGCTCCAAAGCGGCCCTGGCAGCGCCATGCGGCGCCAGCGCCGCGCAGGTGCTCGCGGCCCGTTTGCGCGGGAAGCGCGCAAACCGTCGACACGCGTTTCCCGCGTCCTTTCCCTGCCCAACGGGTTCCCTCGCCCTCGGCGCCCTCGCGCGCCCCGCCTCTTGCCCCCTTCCTACCAACGGCAACACGATGAGCATGCAGTGTCAATCGACATCTTCCGCCAATTGGCAGGGCATGCGAGGCAGCAACAATCCATCTCCAAACAGCAATCCTAACCGGCTGCGTAGCCGGAGGCCCGCAATGCTATCTTGCCCGCGCCGCCAGCAATGCGCCGGCGGCGGCGGCATGCGTGCTGGCATGCCAGGAGCCACAAGAATCGGGCGCGCATAGTCGTTCAGGCGCCGCCCTGACAACAGGCAGTGGCGCGTACGTCCATCCATCCTCGGCCAGGGCCAGCTGTGCCCTGCCCATGCCAACCGAGCTCAACACGCACTGCGCCCCTCTACGCCCTACGTACAGAACCACGCGCACTGCCCCTCCACACATGCCTCCCCATGCAATGCGACGCTGCACCATGTCGAGTATCCGCCAATGCAGCACAAGGTGCCCGGCCAACGCATGCCGCAGAACCTCTCAAGCGCCGCCTCGGCGCACCCGCTGCCGTACGACACCCGCCGCCGCCCCGGCGCTACTGCACCACCCGCAGCGGCGTCACGACGCCCTTGCCGTACTTGTCTACCGTACTGTCCCACAACGCCGCCAGCGCCGCCGCGTACCTGGCGTGCAGCTCATCCACCTGCCGCTGGCTGGGCTCGGCCACCCTGGCGGGGTAGGGCGGGGCCGGGGGCAGCAGCAGGCAGGGGAGCGGCTTGCGCGATGGCGCGGGCGTGGGTGGGCCCCTCATACAGCTGGCGACAGGGCTGCGGGAGGGCTGGGGAGCACGACACGCCCCACTTGGTCGGCGCGACTGACCGGCGCTCCCGGTGTACCGGAACCCGCGCCTGGTGTGATGCGCGGCCGGGCCATGCCAGCCAGGGACGTCCCCCCGGATGCCGACCACCTGACAACACCCCAGCACGCGGCCGGCAGCACCCCGTCCTCAGCGGTCATTTCATCCCCATAGCCGCTCTTTCCCCCCCCCCCCTGCTCACTTCTCTATCGGGATGGGTGCGCCCACCACCGACGTCAGCGGCACCTGCAGCGGCATCATGCCCCGGCCTGCGGGGTGGGGGCATGCGGGGGCAAACCCAATCGCGGCACGCGCGGGTCGTTGTTGCCAGTCGCTACCGGGCCGCCCTGGCCAGGTCACTGACCCAGCCCGGTACGAGCGGCGGCGCACCTCCAAACACGCCCACGCCCCAGCAGAGGGGCGTGGAGAAGCCCAGCCACCGCTTGGCCACCCTGGCGGTGCGGGGCGGGGCGCGGGGAGCGGGGGTGCAGCGGGGGGGCGTGACGATCATGACAGGCCGAGGCCCCCGCAGCGGGGTCCCATACGGCGGGCGACAAGGCCAGGGGCGGCGGGGGAGGGCTGACGGGGGCAGCCCGTGGGGGATCCAACACCCAACCACCTACCACCCAAGGCGCACGCCGCCACAAGCAGGGGTCGCCGCGCCTGGCTAGCCGCGCGCCCCCGGCTGCAGGCCCGCCGCACCGCGCGGCCGCATACACCGCCCGGCCCCCTCGCAGCGCGCCCCTGCAACCCACCCCCGCCGGGGCGCCCACCCCCATCTCACGGCCCCCTCCGTCGTCGTAGCCCCTTGCAGCGCCCCCAGCCCACCGCCACCGCAACCGGCAGCTCCTCGCGCCCTCGGCTGCACGCCCTTGCCTGCCAGCGCACAGCTGGACCCAGCGCACGCCCGCCCCCCCCCCCGGGGTGCCCGCCCCACCTCATGGCCCGCTCCGTCCTGCTGCCGGGGGGCGGGATGTAGGTGTGGAACGTGTCCACCTCGCCGTACTGGATGACCGGCACCAGCCAGGCGCCCGACTGCAGCGCGATCCGGACGAAGCCCTTGCGGCCGTTGAGGATCTGGGGGCGGGCGGCCGACCGCTGGGGCTCAGGCGGGGTGTGGTTCGGGTTAGGCGGCGTGGCAGGCCCCGTGGGACGGGCGCCGCTCTCGCGTGCCGCTTCCGGCTGCCCCCCTCCCCAGGGCCACACCTTTGGTTGCACTCTTTTCAGGAGCCCCTAATGATCGACGTGCGGGCTAGCGAACTGGTGGGCTGACCAAGGGGCCAAGGGGCCCACGCCGCTGGACCCACGGGGCACTCACGATGTCGTAGTTGCCCGGCGCCGCCAGCAGCGCCTCCGCGGCGCCGCCCACCACCAGGAACGCAGAGCGGCCGGGCTTGCTGCGAGGAAGGCCAGCCGGGCGGGCGTCAAACTTGGGGCAGCGGCAACGAAGGGGGGTGCTGGGCACGCAGCCTGACCTTCTCTGCAGGCCCGGCGGTCCCCCTCACGACGCCCAGCGCAACCCCCCCCCCCCCCCCCCCCAAC
>BDDC01000453.1:21600-48637 GCA_001662425.1 Chlamydomonas sphaeroides
GGCCTGCGCCGTGGTGCTGCGCGTGGTCAAGTCGCGGCAGCCGCTGCTGCAGACCAGTAAGCTGCTCTACCGGCTGTCCAAGGACAACAGCCACGACGGCGCCTTCCGCCGCGAGGGGCTGCTGGAGCCGCTGGTGCACACAGTGCACATCATGGTGGCCTCGGCCCGCGGCAGCCACCACCCCGGCAACATGCACGAGGTGGGCGGGCCGGCGAGCGTGCGTCCTCCGTGTGTGCGCAGGGGCTGGGCTAGTCCGGGTTCAGGGGGGACAAGGGGTATGGGAGGGGAGGGAAGTGCAGCGGCGACCAGGCGATGGGTGGGGGTTTTGCCAAAGGTTCTAGCTGGGCGCATGCTCTAGCCGACTGGGGGGCGGATGCACGTACGGTTCTGTCAGCAGATGCCAGACGGTTCCCCTACCCGCTAGCACCCTGCTGTCGACTGCTTGTCGCCCGTAATCGGACCTCTCCGCCGCCCCCATCCCGCAGCCGCTGGTGTACCTCAACGGCTGCCTGAAGAACATCAGCCACGAGCCCAGCAACCAGCGCCAGCTCGTCAAGCTTGGCACCCTGCACGTGTTGGGGGCGCTGCTGCAGCAGATGGCGGACCAGGTGCAGGGGTCAGCGGGGTAGGGGTGGGGCCGGGCGGCGCTGCGCAAACAAGGTGGCGCCGTGCACGTGGACCGCGCCTCCAAGCCCATGGGGCCCACAGGGCCAGCCGGGGGAAGGGCTGTGTGACAGGGGTGGCAACGGCGCGACCGCCGCCAGTGCCCTTGCGGAAGGACATGGGGGATTGGAGCGGGGAGACGTGAACTTGGGCCCCTCCCCCTCCGCCTATAGCCCATCCCTGCCGCCGGCCCCGGCCCCTCCGCTCCGTCAGGTCAAGTCCGGCGACGAGGCGCTGCTGGAGTCGTGCGGGCAGGTGGCAGTGCAGGCCTCGGGCGTGCTGCGCAATCTGGCGGTGCCGCCCCACAACGCCTCGGCCTTCCTGGCGGCGGGCGTGCTGCCCGCCCTGCGCGCGGCCGTGTCGGCGCTCACCAACCAGGTGCGGCCGCCCCCGACACTGGAGGGTAGCTGCGCCGGGCCGCTACCGAGGCACTAATGCGGTGCGGTGCGGCAGAACGCGCGCCGCATATCTCCCAGCCAGTGCGTGTGGGCCGCCTCTTGAGCCCACCGTCCGAGTGGGGTCCGACCGGAGATCTGTCATTGTTGCAAGGGGCGTGGACATGTTGCGGCGCGGTTGCTGCCAGATATGCAGCGGCTGTCATGCGCTGGGCTCGCGCATGGGCGCGGTGGTGCTGCAGCGCGGGCTGCATGAGCCGTGCTTGCCCTCATTCCGTGGCACCTGTCCGCTCTCCTCGCCCGCCCGTCCTCTTGCCCTCGCCACTCGTCCCATTCCTGCACCCCTCCTCCGCCCCCTCCGCCCCCTTGCCCCCCAGCCCGAGGTGGTGCTCAACGCCGGCCGCATCCTGTCCAAGCTCACGCTGCACGACGGCTGCCAGGCGGCCATGGCCGCGGACGGCGGATTCGCGCCGCTGCTGGTGGGCCGGGGGGGGGCGAAGCCGGGGAGGTTCCTGGGTATTGCTGGCGTGCCCCAGGGAAGCAGGCGGAGGCCGGGAGCAGCGATGGGAAAGGGGGGAAAAAGAGGGAGGGTTGTTGCGGAATCACTACCGCTCGCAGGCTTGCTAGAGGGGAGGGGTCCTGCGCCCCGGTCCTTGTCTCCGCTGTTCTCCATGGAAGCCCTCACAACCCTCCGCCCCTCCTCCCCCGCGCTCCCCCTGCCTGCCAGGTGTCGCTGCTGGGCCAGTACGCCGACCACCGCGCCATCCTGCTGCGGGTGGCCTTCGTGCTGGGCAACATGACCACCCACAGCGCTGAGTACAGGGAGCAGGTGCGCGCGCAGTGACGGGGGCGGGGAGGGCGGGGGGCAGAGGGTGCGGCCAAGGGAACGGGAAGGCGCGAGGGGCTCAAGTGCGTGAGCGTGCGATCATGCGAGGGAGCAGCACCCGCCGTGGTGCAGGGCGCAAGGGACCCGTAGCGGGAAGCGCGGTGGGTGGGGCCCCAGCCGTCGGGGCAAAATGACACCGCGCAGCGCAAAGTACCGGGAGCAGGCGCAGTCGGTCTTGTGTTGCACCCGGTCAGGGGAAGGGTGCCGGGCAGCAGCAGCAGCAGCAGCAGCAAAATGGCACCGCGCGCTTGCCCTCCCCTCGCCACTTGCTACACCGCTGCCGCCCCCGGCCTTGCGCGGCCTCCCTGCCCCGCCACCGCCACTGCCAGGTCATCAACGTGCCCTTCTCACTGGTCACGGTGATGGGCATCCTGCAGCGCTACGCCTTCGGCGGGCCCGCCGCCGAGGGGCCCGGCGCGGCCGCCAGCAGCACCGCGGCCGACCGGTGAGCGCACCGCCCAGCGCGCACACGCCGCCGGCGACGCGCCGCCGCGGCAACCCCGGCTGGCCCACCGCCTTTGCGCCCCTTCCCCCTCCGCCCGCAGCCGGTCACGCGCTCGCGACCTGCTGCTGCCGCCGCAGCCACACCCTCTCCCTCTACCAGCAGCACTCCCCTCCGATCACGCCCTCGCCCACCACGTGCGGCCCCCTCCCCCCTTCCCCCTCCCTTCCCCCTTCAGCCTGTCCAAGGCCGCCTCCCACGAGGACTGCCTGGTCAAGGTGCTGCGCCTGGCCGCCAACCTGGCCATCGCGCCCGAGGCGGGCACCGCGCTGGCCGCCGAGCCGGCCGTGGCGCGCGCGCTGCGGTCGCTGCTGGAGGGGCACGGGCTGGAGGGCAGCGAGGAGCTGGTGCTCAACGCGGTGTGCGCGCTCACCAACCTCAGCTACTACCAGAGCGACCCGGCCACGGGCTTTGTTAACCAGGTGCGGCGGGGCGGGGAGAGCTGGGAGCGACGGGTTGGAGGAACGGTGCGCGAGGTGCAGCGCAGGGGGCCGACTGCGGGCTGCGCTGACCGCGCCCCGCTCGCTGCTGCACCCCTCCCCGGCCCCCACCCCCGCGCGCTGCGTAGGTGCTGGCGCTGCCGCCCGCGCGGCTGCTGCCTCGCATCACGCCGCTGCTCATGTGCGACAACGAGGAGGCGGTCATCGAGGCGGCCCGCGTGTACGGCAACTTCTCGCGCTCGCAGGAGGTCCGGGACTACATGCAGGTGGGCGGCGGGCGTGTGAGGGAGGGAGGGGGCGAGACGAGAGGGGGCAGGAGAGGGGGCAGGGCGTGGCGCCAGGTGTGGGCTGGGTGGCGTGGGCCCGAGCGGCTTGATGGTGGCGCTTACGAACAGCCAAGCATGGGTACTGCGCAATGGGCCGGGGCCCGACCCTGCGTTCCGGCGGCTCGCGCGCCACTTCTCTCCCCCACAACTGCCCCCACTCTGGCCTGCGCGCTTGCCCCAGCTCCTCTAGGTCCGCGTTACAACGGCGGCGCTGCCCTGTCCCTTCTTTACTGCCTACCCCCAACCGCACGCCTCTCACCCATGCCTCATGGGTCGTTGCCCGCCCACCCGCCCCCCAGGCCACCCGCATCGTGGAGGCGCTGGTGCTGCTGCTGGACCACCCCAACTCCGAGGTGCTCTACAGCGTGGCCGGCTCGCTCATCAACTTCACCATGGACGCCTCCCGCAAGAGCGCGCTGGCGGAGCTGGGCGGCGGCAGCAGGCTGGTGGAGCTGCTGTCCAGGACCGTGGCGCAGGTGGGAGCGCGGGGGAGGGGTAGCGGGGCAGGGCAAGTGCCAGGAGCGCTAGGCGGGCCGCGGCCGCGGCCCCGGCAGGCTATCAAGGTCGCTGGCGCGGCGCGCGGCTGCGGCTGCGGCTGCGGTGCATGCGTGCGCGCTGGGATTTGTCGTTGGGTGGTGCGCGTGGCTCGCACCCTCTCCCCGACATGTTCTTGTCGTGACGCAACCCCCGCACGTGGTGCCCCCCCCTGGCGTCGCAGGGCGAGCTGAGCGAGCGGGACGAGGCCATCGTGGACGTGGTGTGCAAGGCGCTGTTCAACATCGCCAGCGCCGACGAGGCGGCGGCCGCGGCCGCCGACGCCGCGCCGGCGGGCTCCAGCGCCGGCTCTGGTGGGGGCGGCGGCGGCGTGAGCAGCAGCTTCAGCCTGGAGGAGGTGTGCGAGGTGCTGTCGGTGGTCGAGGCGCTGCAGGCCAGCGCGGCAGCCGAGGGCGATGCGGCGGGCGGCGTGATGGAGCGGCTGGCGGCGGCGATGCGGCGGCTCAAGGAGCGCATGAGCAGCGCAGAGCTGGAGGCGCTGCCGGAGTAGCGGGGCGCGCGGGGGTGACGGGCAGGAGGGAGTGGGGGGTGGAGGGTGCTAGGTTGCTAGTAGCGCTGGCGGTGTGTGTGGTGGGGCTGGGCGACCGGAGTCGGTGCGGTGCGCGCCCGGGCTGTGCTCTTCTGCCATGGACGCAGCTGTGGAGCACATATGCTAGGAGTAAGGTCGTAGCTCACGGGCATACACTGTCCAAGTGGGCAGGGGCGCGTGCGAGGTGACCGCGGGAAGAGCAGGTGGTGTGTGCCGGCTTGTAAAATCGGTCTGGAGCAGGGGTGACGCTGCGCACAAAACAATGCCGCTGACAGCAAGGTGCTTGTAGTAGGCCGGCAGCTGTGGCAGGCCGGCAGCTGTGGCGCCGTGTGGCGTGCATGCGGCATGCCACATGTCACGGGTTGCGACTTTCGCGCCTCGCTCTGCCTTCAATGCGTCCGTCAGTGCCAAGCAGTAACATGCCCGTCGTTCAAGATGCACAGCCGCATTGGTGTAAAGTAAGCGCCTCGCGCACTTCCGCCGAAGGGCCCAAGGGCGACTTTCGGTTTCGCGCCGTTCCTAGTCGCTGCTGCCGCGGGGACTTTTACTGAACGCGCCTGTTACACGCTACATTGCAACTTGCAGCCATGTACCGTTCCAGTTGAGCGACGTTTTCGCGGTGGCGGGAAATTTGTGTTGCATGTCGCCCAGTCAGCGCGCGTCGGCCGCTTTCAAGCCTGGCCGTGCAGTTGCTGTGAGATGAGGCTGATGCAGCTGCTGCCATGCGTTGGGCGCGCGCATGGGCGCGGGGGTACTGCAGGGCGGGCTGCATGGGCGCGCCGAGAGGAGGAAGGCCGCTCCCGGGCTTTCCCCGCCCTGTTTATACAGTTGTCGCTCACAGTACTATCCGCACTTGCTACTTGTCCCACCCTCCCTATCGTCAAGCGTTAGCCACTATGGCGGTCGACCGGGAGGAATGCGTCTACATGGCGAAGCTGGCTGAGCAGGCTGAGCGCTACGACGAGATGGTCGAGGAGATGAAGAAGGTTGCTAAGCTGGTCCACGACCAGGAGCTCTCGGTGGAGGAGCGCAACCTGCTCTCGGTGGCCTACAAGAACGTCATCGGCGCTCGCCGCGCCTCCTGGCGCATTATCTCCTCCATAGAGCAGAAGGAGGAGAGCAAGGGCAATGAGGAGCACGTCCAGCGCATCCGCAAGTACCGCACGGTGGTAAGCGCTAGCTATCGGACAAGGGCTTGCTGATCCCACATGGGGAACCTTCGTCCCTCGGCGCCCGCGCGCGCGCGTGTTCCCTGTGGTCGTGTGAGCCCTTGCGCCATGCCCATGACCAGGTGGAGGAGGAGCTCAGCAAAATCTGCGCCAGCATCCTTCAGCTGTTGGACGACCACCTGATCCCCACTGCCTCCACCGGCGAGAGCAAGGTCTTCTACCTGAAGATGAAGGGCGACTACCACCGCTACCTGGCTGAGTTTAAGACCAGCGCTGACCGGAAGGAGGCCGCTGAGCACACCCTGCTCGCGTACAAGGCCGCGCAGGTGCGCTTTTCAAGGCCCTCGCCTCTTGTTGCCCTGCAAACCCGCGGTCAAGCCTTGCTTAACCTCCATGCGACCGCGCTTTCTTCCGCAGGACATTGCACTGGTCGACCTCCCGCCGACTCACCCCATTCGCCTGGGCCTGGCGCTCAACTTCTCCGTCTTCTACTATGAGATTCTCAACTCGCCCGAGCGCGCTTGCCACCTGGCCAAGCAGGTACGCGCCTTTGTAGCTTCCGGTGCTGTGGCATTCGCTCAAACGTGCACCTTCTGCGCAGGCCTTCGACGAGGCTATTGCTGAGCTCGACTCGCTCGGCGAGGAGTCCTACAAGGACAGCACCCTCATCATGCAGCTCCTGCGCGACAACCTCACACTGTGGACGTCGGACATGCAGGTGCGTTTCTCAGCGTTCGGCATCGCCTGTAGCCATCTCCAGCATCATATGGACATGCTTGTGGCGTCCTGCGCTACCGGAAGCTGCCCTGGTGACCTTCGTAGCCCTTGACTGATGCCGCATGTCTGCATCCGCGGTCTGCTTTCGGCGTTTAGCATCATGGGTGCTGTCCTTGTTGCAGCCCAGTGTTAGGAGTTGCAGCATTATCCGTCGTATAGGCGCGAGTGTTCAGGGCAACTTGACGGCCTGCTTTGCGCTCCACCTGACCATACCTAGCAGCATTGCGTCATCAGCCTTGCCTGGTTCACAGTGCACCGTGTCGCTTGTTGCGGTGTAGTTTACCGGTGGCCTGGATTCATCTGACTAATTCTCCCTTCCCCACCTTGTGACCCTGCTTTTAGGACCCCGCCGGCGGTGACGACCGCGAGGGGGCTGACATGAAGGTGGAGGACGCTGAGCCCTGAAAGCGCCCAGCAATCGGTCTGGGAGGAGCTTTGTTGTAGACAGTGGGCAGAATACGTGCAGGGGGCAAGGGTGCGGGTTGTGCGCAGTGGGCAACGGTGCTTGCCCTCGTCGATCCTAGCGCAGGATCTATCACGATGCATGTGTCCGTTGGGCCTGGGGTCGTCGGCACTATCAAATCGTTAGGGTGCCGTGTTCGAGAGCATGCGGGCCTGTTAAGGCCCCTGCTCGTCGTGCTGGCGAACGGCCTGAGTGGCCGGGGAGGTCGTGGCATGGGTTAGTCGCGCACTGAACGTTGGGCGTCCGTCTGGGGAGCATGCGGGTCGGCCGTGTCTTGCTGTATGGCATCCGGTTGGCTCCGCCTCCGCGGTGCCTGCGCGCAAGATGACCGAATCTAGAACTTCACGGAGAGATGACGTGCGACTTCGCTCTCTTTCTTGGGTGCGGGGGTCCATTCCCTGCTGATGGGTAGCCTTTCACTTGTGGCCCGGCCCGGTGGATGCGCTCTTCTTGCCAAGTAACACATAAAACGTCTGGATGTTCCTGGTAATGTGTTGGATGCCGTGCACGCGCGGAGCTTGGCCGCTACAGTAAACACGTTCCTTGTGCGACCTCACCCGGATTTTGAGGTCTATTGGCTTTCAAATGGCCCCAGCCCCACGTCTGGTCAGGGTGGCCTCTTTTTGGGGCGAGCCATGCACCCATGCGCAGCTGAGGCGCATTACAGACGGACAAGGGGCCGCGGCGAAAGCACGGCTCCCTTGGCCCCGAAGCGCACGAACATCAGCGGCAGCCCTAGACAGGGCGAGCCCCAGCCCCACGCACGCCGCCCTCCGGAGGGGACGCATCCACGGATCAGCCGCGAGCGCGCATAGGCTGATTGACCTCCGCACCAGGCATAACGACAAGTCAACCCCGCTTACTGCTTTTCTGCTGCTGCTGTGCCTCCAGCTGCTCGGGGCTGAGCGCCCGGCCTGCTTCCGCCCTGGCGGCGGCGATGGGCCTGGCGGCGATGGGCCTGGCGGCGGAGGCGGAAGGGTTGGTAGCGGCCGCCGCAAGCGGCCGCGACACAGCGACAGCGGCAGCAGCAGCGGCGTGCGTTGAGATGTGCATTCCTGCCGTTTCAGGCAGATCGGGCGGCTAGGTCCGGCCCGTGCGGTGAGGGCACGGAGGTCGATGTGCCCGAGACCTCTCAAATAGCCCCGGCGACAACCGCATGATGACCGACTGTTTGCGTCTGGTCAGGGTGGCCTCTTTTGGGGGCGAGCCATGCACCCATGCGCAGCTGGGGAGGTTTGGCTGTCACATGATATGACCTGGCGCCTACATACAGTGCCTTGTCAACCCCTCGACACAGTGATGACCACCGAGCACTGCGTTGCGGCGAAGTACGCCCCAAGCATGCTTGAGCAGCCTGCGCCTCCACCACTCAGCTGCCAGCTGCTTCTGCGCCAGCTGAATCAAAAGCCGTCGAGACCCTCTATCCATTCCCGCCACCCCTCCACCTCGTGAGCTCGACGCCTCGACCATGCCTGCATCCAACGCTACGGAACTCGAGCTTCTGGCGGCCTCGTCGCCAAACAGCAGTACCTGAGCCCTGCCGCCGTCACACGTACCAAATTCCTTGAAGCAGCCCGCCCTTGTGAATGCCGACGAGCACGGCGTGCCTCCGGGCGACGCCGAGCTATTGGCCCGAAGCGGCGCCAGCACCGGCCGTATCGTAGCGCCCGCAGCCAGGGCTTCCAGGGACCCGGACCGCCGAGGTGGCGACGCGCAGCTGCTGGCCGCCACCGGCGCTGCCGTTTGCACAAACGGTACGCGCGCGCGCAGCGGCAGGGGTGGCACGCCGACTCTTGGGTCCGGCAAGAGCGCCCCTGTCACCCCACTCAGCTCAGCAGCCGCTGCTGCCGCGTGCCGCCTCAGCAGCTCCCCCGCCTGCGCCTCCCGTCGCTGCGCCACCAGCCGCCGCGCCTCCTCCTCATGCTCTCGCTCCAGCGCAAGGGGCTGCAACGCCGCGTGCCGCGCCGCGGCCGTGAGGCCACCTCGGTCCACCTCATCCAGCGTCCGAAGCAGCGCCAGCCGCGGCGCGCGCGCCTCCGCCACGACGGCCCACCAGGCGCGCAGCGCGGCCCGCAGCCGCGACCCCGCGTGGTGTGCCTCGGCGGTGCGCCACGCGCGCGAGGCGGCGCAAGCCAGGCAGCGAAGCGCGCGTAGCTGCAGGCCGTGGTCGTGGTGCAGGTGGGCGGCGGCCTGCAGGCGGCCCTTGGCGCGGCTGCGGTCGAGGAAAGCCGACCAGGCGGCCAGGCAGTGCTCGGCCAGGCGCCTACAGGGCAGGGACAGGGGCATCTGTGTGGGCGCTTCGAGGGCCGCCTCACGAGCACCGTCTTCCCGCATGTCCTGGCTGCAGAACAATGCGGGCCTTATCGAGTAGAATCAGTGAAGCCAGAGTGCAACGGTGCGGGGCTGTGTCCTGTGCTGAGTGCAGACCGCTCCTCGCAACGCAGCCCCACGCACCGGGCCCGGCGGGCGACCGCAAGCGAGGCGATGCGGCGGAGGAGCACACCACGGGCAGCCGCGTGACGCCACGCGAGCAGCAGCTCCCGCCGCCGGTGACCCAGCTGCCAGCTGCGCAGGTGCGCCTCGGCCAGCGCGCTGCGCGCGTGCGGAAGGCAGCGAAGCGCGAGCAGCGAGCGGCGCGCCAGGGAGCGAGCGTGGTGCCTGCGCGGGGGCGCAGCATTGGCCGCGTTGGCTTGACAACGAAGAGGCCTCGACCAAGGAACTGCCCAGGGTGCTCGCGCATCAGCTGCTTCATCCGCCCGTCCCTCACCTCCGAGGCTCTACGAGTGCCGCCGCCAACGCCGCGAGCACGCAGCGCTGCAGCCACGCTGCCCGCACGCCCGCCTCGCCGTCTGCAAAGCCGCGCGCGCGGAGCAGACGGCGCAGGCTGCAGCGGCTGCTCCGCTCCTTGCGAGCCTCTTGGGTCAGGCGCCGCCACGCGCGCAGCATGCGGGCGGCCTTGGCTGCCAGGTAGCGCTCCTGGTGCGATGCCGCGACGACGGCCTGCGTGTGGGGCGGAAGAGGGCGTCAGCGGGGGTCGGAGACTTTGTGGGCGGGGAGTCACCGGCCTTCACAAGGAAGAAGGCATGCCGCGGGCTGTGACAGGGTAGAGCACGGCACGGGGCAGTGCAGCCCGCTGCCCTCGACTGGTGTACGGGCATCGGGAGGGGATGGCGTCTCACCTGCCAGACGCAGAAGGCGCGCACGCGCAGTAGCGATGACCGGAACGCGTCGGCGGCCTGCTCGTTGATGCGCTGGGCCCGCTTGGCGCGGCGGTGGCAGCGGTAGGCACACAGCTGGTCCCAAGCAGAGCGCAGGCACAGGTACTCGGAGCCCAGGCTGCGTCGGGAGAAGTGCCGGGGAGGGGGGCGGTGCAGGGGCCGGCAACCGTGCTGAGCCTGCGCCAGGCTGGGTGGGGGTGGGGTGTGCGCTTGGGCCGAGGGTGTGCATGCCAAGGCAGGGGCCATGCAGTACCCTGACACCGCGGTGAGCGCGCTGGCCCTGGCCCGGGGTTGGGTGGGGGCAAGGGTGATGCCGCCCGGGCTGCAAGGGCAAGCCCAGCCGGGGCTCGAAGCCGGCCGGGCGGGGACTACCGAGAAAGCTCAGGGCCTTCCTCCCGCTGCTACATGCTTGCCGGGGCCCCGAGCGGCCTCCATATGGCCAAGCCCAGGTGCCTCGCCGCTCGCCGGCACTCACTTGGCCAGCGCGTCGGCGTACTGCTCCCACAGCAGCTCGGCGCGCGAGAAGACGCTGTGCAGAAGGCGCTGGGTGCGCAGCACGTGGCGCCAGCGGTGCAGGCAGCGCCGCTGCAAGCCCCGCTCGTACCTGATGGGCCGGGGTGGGGTGGGATGGGGGGAAATGAGTGGGCAGGGGTGGGGCCCCGGCGGCAACGAATGGCGACAGGTGAGGACGCGACCGCGAGCAGCGCGCTACAGTAGCTTGCAGGCGAGGTCGATGGATGCGTGGACGGGGGCTCCAGCGGTGAGGGACCTGGCTCGGGTGAGAGGGCAGAAAGGGGTCAGGAGAGGGGTCATGCGCACATTGGAGACGACGGCCACAAGGCACAGGGTGTCACCGAGATCCCCGGGCCGTGCGCGCAACGCGTGTACCCACATGGCGCTGGCCGCCGCCTTGCGCAGCGCCCGCTCCGCCTGCAGCGCCAGCCCCAGCCGCCAGCGCTGCAGCAGCCCGCGCAGCCAGTGCGCCGCGGCCAGGTGCAGCGCCAGCGCCTTGGCTTGCTGCGGGGGCAGGGGATTCGGCAGTCAGGAGCGCAGCCAGGAGTGCTCTTGATCAAGTCTTGGCTACAGAACAACCAGTGCTCCTTCCATGCAATGCCGCTGCGTGATTCGTGGCCCTGCCACCGCCGCACTGCCGACGGGTCTCTCGCACACCGCGCAGCCGTCGCGCCCTCACCTGCTCGTCCCGCCTCTCCGCCCAGGCGCGCAGGCAGCCCCGCAGCACGCGGTCCCGGCGCGCCCCAGACAGCACCGCCTCCACCACCCGCCGCTGCTGGCGGTCGTGTGTGAGCAGCCGCCACGCCGCGTAGGCGCGCCAGCAGCGGCTGGCGGCGGCGCGGCGGTCAGCGGCGGCGCGCGGCTCGACGGCGGCCGCCCGCAGGTGTGACAGCGCCCACCGCAGCCGCGCCCGATGGGCGGCGCGGCGCAGGCTGCTGACCAGATTGGCGAGGCTGGCGGCGCGCTCGCTGAAAGCCTGGCGACAGGGCATGATGTGCAGGGCAGGTGGCGCATGGCTTGAGTAGGCAGTGCGCAATAGGGACGAGCAGCAGCATATCGCAGCATGCGTACCGGTGCTGAACAGGGCCAGCAAGCGGCACAGGAGCTCATGAGCCAGGTGGGACCACGTGTACTGGTGACGCGCAACGCAGCGCATTGAGCTGCTTCCGGTCGACCTGCTGTCCCGCCATGCACACGCTCACCTGCAGCGTGCGCCGGCAGAGCTTCCGCAGGTAGAAGAGCGCAGCAGCGTCGTCCACGCTGCGTGCCGCCAGCGCACCGCCGCCTGGCGCGGTGGGCGCGTCACAGTTTAAAGGCAGGTCTGCAAACGAGCAGCTGCCGTCGGGGCCGTCGAGCTCCTCCATGCCCGGCCGCCCAGCGGCCCCCGGGCCGCCGCCAGCTCCAGAGCTCCGCCTGCGCCCCAGCTCGCCCCCAGCGAAGACCTCGGCGCCGGCCGCGTCGCGGGGCCCTGGGCCAGGGCCGTGTGGCTGCTGGAGGCCCGGTCCGCGCAGCGGCTGCTCCTGGCTCGGCCGCTCGCTGCCGCTGCTCAGCAGCCGCTCCAGCATGCGCACGTTGCGGCCGCCGTCGTCGCGCGACGAGCCGCCGCCCGTGGTCCCGCTGGCCGCGGTGACCCCCGTGGCGGCGGTGACGCCGCTGAGGCCGCTGGCCCGGCTGAGGCCGCTGGCGCGGCTGTCGTTGCTGCCCGTGCGGTCCAGCTCCGGCGCCGCGCCCAGGGCCGCCGCGTCCATGCTAACAAGCTCGGCCAGCGCTTGGGCGGACTCGGCCGTGGCTGGGGCTGCGCGCAGTTGGGGCCAGCGCTGGGCTGCCGCCGCGGCGTGAGGGGGCCAATCAGCAGCACCTCCAGCCTCGCCCTGCGCCGGACCAGGCCGTGGCGGCCGAGGTGGTGTGGTGACGAGTGGCGGCGCGCCGCCTGTGAGCGGCTCCACGCGGCCGACGCCGTGCAGCGCAATGCTGCCACGGCCCCCGCCAAACGCAAAGCCAGAGCCTCTGTACCCATGCTCTTGGCGGTCGCCGCCGTCATGCTCGCCCCCATCCTCGCTGGCGCTGCCTCCGTAAGCACCACCGCTGCTGCCGCTGCTGTCGCTGCTGTCGTCCGATGCCTGCGGGCCGCCGACCTTGCGCCCCAGCACTCGCTCAAAGAGCCGCATCGGGCTACGGGACGGCGAGCAGGACGCGGCCCGCGGCAGCACGCGGCCGCCAGGGCTGCCCCCGCCAGCCCTGCCATCAACCCCGCGTCCCGGCGAGCGCGGCGACGCGAGCGCAACCCTGGCCTGGGGGCCGCTCCACGGCCGGTCGACGACCGGCGACGCGACGGCCGCAACCTCCGCTGCCGACAGGAGCGACACACGGCCGTCGTTGGGCGGATGGGCGAAGCCAAGGGCGCGCGCGACGCGCTTGCGCTGGCGTGTCACCAGCACACCGCCCAGCTGCTGCGCCGCACCAGTGGGGCTGCCTGCGTCCGCCGCCTCGCCACGCGCTCGGCCGCCGCCGGCGCCACGGCCACGCTCGACCGACAGCGCGGCCATGCTGCCTCGCAGCGGCGACGCCTGGCGCTTGGCGCCGCCGTATGGCCTCGGCAGCGGCGAGCCCGAGCCGCCTGGGCCCAGCCCCAGCAGCCCGACCTCCCCGCCGTGACCAGCAGCGGCGCAGGGGCTGCCGTGCCCCGCCCGCCCAGCCATGGCCCAGTCTCCGTCGGCGCTGCTGCGCCGGGCGCTGCGCAGAGGGCTGATGTCGGTGCGGGCCTCGGGCGTGCGCGCAGCCATGGAGCGCCGCACGGAGCGCGACACGCGAGCCAGCTGCGCGGCCGTCATGCTGCGCAGGTCAGGTTGCGACCAGGCCAGCTCGGAGGCTGCGCCAGCAGCGGCGCCGACCTCTGCGCCAGCAGCCGCGGTGCCGTCGGACGTGCGGTGCGCCAGGGCGTCCGCCGCGGCCCCTGCCACAGCCGCAGCGGCGTGCAGCGCAACGGCCGCGGACGGACTCGCGACGCCGGCACCAGGCGAAGCCGCGCGGCGGCGCCAGGCGACGGGGCTGGCCCCGGGGCTGGCGCTGAGCTCGTCGTCGGAGGCCTCGCCCGCTGCGGCCAGCAGGCCGGGCCGCATGCGACGCTCCCAGCCGGGCGGCAGGTTGGTGACGGCCCAGTCGCCGCGGGCGTCCTGCGAGGGCAGGCACGCGGCCAGCAGCAGAGCAGCGCGCGCTCACAGCGATACCACCATTAAGGCGAGCCTCAGGCGAGCGCCATAGCGGTGCTGCCGAGTGGGCTGACTCGGGCCGCCGCACCACCGAGCCTCAAGCCACGCCACGTCGAACGCCCACGCCCACGCCCACGCCCACGCCCACGCCCACGCCCACGCCCACGCCCACGCCCACGCCCACGCCCACGCCCAGCGCGCGCATCCCAGCACCGCCCCACCTGCGCCGCCTCGATGCCGTGCGCCGCCACCAGCTGGCTCATGGCCCGCACCAGCTCCCCCGGGTAGGCGCCCAGCCGGCCGCGCAGCTGCTCGGCGCTCGCCGCCAGCTTGGCTGCTGCGGGCCGCAGCCGCAGCAGCGAGGCGCTGGCCGCCACCTCAGCCGCCTCCATGCGCTGCGGCAGCTATGGCCGCAGGGGCAGGAGCACGGGCAGGGGCATGACAGGGATGTGGCCAGGCCCGGAAGAGCACGCCAACGGCGAAGAGAGGGCCGCGGTGTCGGGCGGTGCCATGCAGCCCAGGCCTCACCGTCGAGGCCGTGCCCGCCGCGGCTTCCTGCATCTCCCGGGCCGCCGCCTGCGCCCGGGTCCGGCACGCCTCCAGTGCCGCGCCCAGCTGGCGCTGCCGCGCCAGCAGCGGCCCCAGCAGCACCGCCTGCTGCTCGCGCTGCTGCACCTCCTGCGCCGCGGCCGGGTCGGCGGCGCCACCCCCCGTGGCCGCCGCGCCAGCGCCCAGGTCCTCAGACAGCGTGAGGCGCAGACCCGCCAGCCGGACCTGCGCGGAGGGATGTGCAGCCAAGAAGGCACGATCTGCAGTGTCCAGCTGGGTAGTGGAGACGCTGGGGTTCACCAAGCGCGTCAGGGAGCGTCCGCCACAAGAACTTCGGCGCCACGCCCACCTGGATGGACTCCATCGCCCGGGCGGCTTCGCGCTCCGCCTCCGCCGCGTCACGCGCTTCCGCGGCAGCGTCGGCTGCGACCTCGGCCGCCGCGAGCGCGCGCAGCCGCGCCTGCTCCACGGCCGCGAACGCCGGCGCGGCGGCCTCCTGCTGCTGCACGTGCGCCTGCGCCGCCGCGGCCTCGGCCTGGTGGCTGGCCTGCGCCAGCGCGTCGACGGTTCTGAGCAGCTGCTGGACCTGCGGAGCGGCGTCGTGCGTGCAGCCCCAACGGCAGAGGCAGACCGCACCAGCACTTGAGGGCCATCAAGGCCGCAACACAGAACCTCCCACCCCGACGCACGTTCCCTGCTGGCACCGCCCCACGAGCAACGGGCCCACACAAACCCAGGAGACCCCAACGCTGGGGCCGACGCTCCTGCCTGCCCTCCAACCTCCCCTCTCTACCCCCTCCCGCTCCGCTCCTCTCCTCATCCTGAGGCCCTCCCGCCCCTGGCCCTCACCTCCAGCTCCGCCAGCGCCACCACGCGTGCCGCCTCCGTCACCTTGCTCTGCGCCTCGCCCACACGCAGCGCGTGCCGCTGGGACGCATAGCGCGGCGCCGCCGCGGCCGCCGCCTGCGTGTCCCTCCAGTGCGCCATGAGCGCAGCCTTGATGCTGAGCGCCTCGGACAGCCGCCGCTGCGCCGCGAGCAGCCGCTCGCGGCCGGAGCGCTCCGCGCCGCGCGCGGATTCAACGGCGGCGAGGGCGGTGGTGGCGTGGGCGCCGGCGGCAGCAGCAGCGGTGGCGGCAGCGGCGGCGGCTGCAGCGGCCGCATCGCACGCGCGCTGGTGCTCCTGAGGGTGGGGAGGAATGTGCGAGGCAGGTGACAGACCGAGATGGGGTCGGCAGGTGTGGACAGGGAAGGCGGTTTGGTGGCTTGGCGCAGCGACGCAGCAGGGCACCCTCACCGTGGCTGCGGCGTGCTGCGCCCCGGCTGCCTCCTCCGCGAGCGCCGCTGCGCGCGCCGCGGCTGCCTCCGCTGCGTCGCGCGCAACCACATGGCGTTCCTGCGCCTCCGCCAGCTGCGCCTCCACACCGCTCAGCCGCTCCTGTGCCGCCGCGGTGGCGGCGCGGCAGCGGGCCAGGTAGCCGGCAATCGCTTGGGCCTCCTGCAGTGCAGGTACAAACCCAGATGCAGAGCACGGCCGGGGTTCATCAAACTAATCTTCACCATCTCCAATGCCGCCCCACAGGACCACTCGCACCCTGGGCCCTCTGACGCTGCCGCCCCGCCACGACTTGTGCACGCCGGGGCCTCACCCCGTCCAGAGCCTCCAGGTCGCCCTGTAGGCGCTGCTGCTCCGCTTGCGCCGCAGTCAGCGCCTCCCGGGCGGCGCCCACGCGTGCTTGCGCCGCCGCAGCCTCGGCCGCCAGCGCCTCGTGCAGCTCCTGGCCGTCCCTGCGGCACCAGCCAGCCCGACGAGGTGGGACATGGAGCTCGGCGAAGCGCGGCGACCACAGCACAATGAAGCCCCAGGGCATGCTTGTTCCTGCACAGATAATGCCGATGCCGATGCCCTGCCCTGCCCTGCCCTGCCCTGCCCTGCCCTGCCCAGCCCTGCCCTGCCGCACCGGTCAGCTGCCGCCATCTGCCCCGCCACCTGCGCCGCCAGCCGCTCCACCTGCCGCAGCTGCGCCGCCAGCAGCAGCACCTGCTGCTTGTGCTGCCACTGCCCACTGATGAGCAGCACCGGCGACGCCACCCGCCCCTCCTCCTCCTCGCCCTCGCCCTCCTCCTCCACGGCCCCCGCCAGGCGCAGGCCCTCCGCCAGACGCTGCCGCGTGCTGCCGCTTCCGCTGGAGCGCCGGCCCGGCAGCCGGAAGCGCAGGAAGGCGCGTAGGTGCAGGAGCTCGTCCGAGGCCTCCAGCATGGTCTCACGGGCCGCGGCCAGCAGGCGCTCTAGGATGCCGGGCAGAGCAGCGAGCCGCAGCGGCGCCGCCAGAGACGCCTCGTCCACCACGGCGGGCGCTGGGGACCCTGGCGTCGGGCGGCAGCGTGGGCAGCGGCAGCACAGGGACAGGGTTTGGTGGGGGCAGGACGGGCGGGCTGGCACAGCGCGGCAGGGGCTGGAGCCTGGTGCGGCGGGTTGACGCACTTGGCCAAAGCAGGGCAGTTAGTGAGCGCATCCGTAGCCCAAAGGCCATGGTGGTCACACGGCTGACACTGCAGGCGCCTGCCCATGCGGGGGCGGCAGCCAGCTGCCCTCACCTGCGCCCCCGCTCCGCTGCAGCGTCAGCTGCCGGATGAGCTGCCGGCAGCGGCGCGCGTAGAAGTGCCACACGCGCATGAGCCGGCCCAGCAGCGCCAGCTGCTGCCGGCGCGCCAGCGCCGCCTCCCACACGCGGCCCAGCCGCCGGCTAGCAAAGAGGTACCGCCAGTGCGCCAGCGCGCCCAGCAGCAGCTGCCGCCGCCGGTGGCCGTCGGCGGTCTGCCGCTGCCGCCAGCGGTGCGCCTGCTCCGCTGCTGCATCGCGCCACGCCAGCAGGCGGCGGCGCAGCGCGGTGGCACGGCTGGAGTCGAGCGCAGAGCGCAGTACGCGGTAGCGGCGGCAGAGCGCGGCCCAGGCGGCCAGACAGCGACGCGAGGCGCGGGCGGCGCAGCGGCTGGCGAGCGTCGCGGCGCGGCTGCGGAGGTCGGCCTCGCTCTCCAGGGCGGCGCGCCACGCGATGAGGGCGCGCGCCAGGGCCCGCTTGCGCCTGCAGAGGCACAGCAGCGGCATGGGAGGGACATTACTTTTCCAGCGAGGCGCTGCATGGGATTGCATCCTGCAAGCTGCAAATCGATGTTGAGATGCATTAAGGAGCGCAACCTCACTGCATGGCAGCGCGCTGCCGGTGTGCAAGTGGGTCAGGACACGGAACGGCACGGGAGGCGGCGGGGCAGAGGCGGGAGGGCTGCTCGCAAGGCCCCTTGCTCACCGGCGCTCCGCGGCCGCGGCTACCCGGCCACGCAACGCAACACGCGAGCGCGCCGCCCTGCGCCAGCAGCGCCATGCTGCGGCGGCCGCCGGCCCGCCTAGCCCCTGCCGAGACGCGAGCAGCTCCTCCAGCGCCGCCGCCTGCTCAGCTGCGTGCCGCAGTGCCGCCAGCACGGCCTTGGCGGCCAGGCGCTCCTCCAGCTGCGCCAGCAGGGCCGCGCTGACCGCGGGAGCAGTGCCCGAGGCGGCCGTCTGCGGCGCACGTCAGAGGATACGCAGGAAGGCCCCCGGCAGGCTTAATGAAGTCCTGCAGAGGTGCCCGCGCAAGGCACGGCACGCCCGTACCCGCCCGTGCCGCCACTGCACCACCCACCAGGGCCGACAGCTTCCGCAGCCGCGCCGGCGCCAGCCCCAGGCCAGTGGCCAGCATGTAGGCCTCTGCCGCATGCCGCTCGCGCTGCGCCTCCCGCAGCTGCGACCGCAGCTCAGCCACCGCCGCCGCGCCGCCGCCATCGTCGCCGAGAGCGATCTCGGCCGCACGCACCACGGATCGCAGCCACGCGCCGCCGGCGGAGCCGAGCGCCTCGGCGAAGACGCTGCGCGGCGCGGGCCTCGGCTCCTGTCCGCCGGCCGCCCAGGCACCGCTGCGAGCGGCGAGCACGCGGTCAAATGCCCAAGCCTCACTGGGCGAGCCCGCATCCACAACTTCGACCGATCCCTCGGTGGCCAGCACCGGCGCGCTGGAGTGAGGTGACAAGGGCATGGAAACCGACAATGGCCCGGCTGCTTGCGGGCCGTCATGTTTGCCGCAGGCCCTCGCCTCCGTCACGGGCGCGCGCGGCACTGGGCCAGGCTCCGTAGCGGCTGCGGTCCCGGCTGTAGAGTTGCTGTCGGGCAGCCGCAGCGAGGCGAGCAGCTGATGCACTAGCTCGAAGCTGGCATGGGGATCGCCGTCGTGGGATGCAGCCGGTGCCGGACCTAATTGCACGGCGGCTGTCGGTGGGGTTGGGGCTGGAGCCGCAGCCGGCATGGCCGCTGCGGGTGCCCAAGCCCAGGGCGCCAGGCCAGGCAGCTGCGCTCCATGCGCCGCGGTGCCGGGCGGCGCAGGCGGCGGGGCGGCCGCCGGGGCCTGCCAGCCTGAGGCCAGCGTCGCCGGGTGCCAAGCTGCCGCCACGGGGTGTGGCTCCAGACCCGCCGTAGCGGTCGGGCTGGGCAGTGCTGTTGGCAACGGCGGAGGAAGCGCAGCGCGCGGCGGCGAGCGAGCCCAGTCCAGAGGCGGCGCCGCCGGCCACAGCGCTGGCGCGAAGGGCTGCGGCAGCGGCAGCGGCTGCGGCGCATGCTGGTGCGGCGGCAGCGCCGCAGCCGCGCCGGACGTCGCTAGCCAGGAGCGCGCAGGTGATCTGGGCCCCGGCGCGCCACTCGCGCCCACGCCCGTCGCCAAGCCGGGGCCGAACGCCACTTGGGGAGCCGTCGGCGGCAGGCCGGATGTTGCGCTGGCGCAGCTCATAGCTAGTCGGACCCTGGCAGTGGCCAGAGCGTCCAGCCCAGGGCTGCCTAGCGCCAGGCCTAGCTCGGGCCCCTGGCCG
Source organism: Chlamydomonas sphaeroides (assembly GCA_001662425.1). Classification (NCBI taxonomy): domain Eukaryota; kingdom Viridiplantae; phylum Chlorophyta; class Chlorophyceae; order Chlamydomonadales; family Chlamydomonadaceae; genus Chlamydomonas; species Chlamydomonas sphaeroides. The sequence goes on from BDDC01000453.1 coordinate 40,687, forward strand.
AGAGTCGGGTGGCCTGGGTAGGGGCCCTCGGCACCGCCGGAGCCCGGGAAGGCATGCTGATGATGGACCCATGGGTCGGCGCCGCCGGGTGGCCAGGCGGAGGTCACTGGGGCGGCGTGCTGCAGGGCTAGCGCGCCATCGTAGGGGCCCGAGGGTGTAGATTGCGTGAAGGGCTGCTGGGGCTGTGGATGTGGCAGGCGGCTGGAAGCGGCGGCCCGAGGCTGCGGCTCGGGGGAGCTGCCGTCGGGGAAGCCCTGCACGGCGCGGAACAGCCGGCGGGCGACGGTTTCGGTGGACTCGAGGGCGGCTGCGCCATGCCGGGAGGTTGCGTGTGCGGTGCTGCGGCGAGCGCCAGTGGACGCAGCGCCGCGTTGCGCTGGGCTGCCGCAGGAGGCAGGGACGTTGCGGCTGGCGTGCGGCTGTGGAGGTGATGGCGAGTTGTACGCGGGTCCCGGACCGCGAGCCGTGAGCCTCCAGGAGACACGCCGCAGGGGCCGCTCGGCTGGGCCGTCGCCGAGTGAGCGACGGCGCTGAGCCTGGGGGCTAGGCACGTGGCCACGCGGGAACACGACCTGCTTCTGCGAACGGCACGAGGGGAAGGGGTATAGGCACGTTTTCGGGTGAGCTGGTGTATCCAGCCATCCCAAAACACTCCGAATGACCTCGTGACTCATCAAGCCCAAGGCGCACCAGCAGCGGCGCGCCCGTCCCTGCTAGCCAGGCATCGCCAGCATGTCCTCTTGGGGCGTCGGGCTGGCCTCCAGCCCGCGCCCGCTGCGGTGATGTCATATAAGCATTATTAAGAAGTGGTGTGAGGCGCTGGGGCCTCGCGTGCGACCCTGGCCATGCCTGGGTCACGGAGTCAGCTGGGGAGGTTTGACTTTCGACGCAGCAGTTCTGTGGTAGGTAGGTCGATGTACATAAATCCTTCAATGTTGCGTCGGTGCGTATTGGGCGTCGAGCTGTCGGTCGGTTGCATGGGGATTTTGTTTGGAAGGTGAAGACTGGGTCGCTGCGCAACATACTTTCCTTTAGCAGCCAATACCACGCACTGCAAACTCCGTAGCTGAGCGCAGTCATCTGCAGCCGCTACCATGCTTTCCACTCAGTCGCGCATTGTGCGTGGAAGCGTGCACGCCGCTCGGCGCAGCGCTGCGCGACCGGTCTTCAAGCGTGCTTGTGTGGCTCAGGCCGTGGTGGCTCGCTTCGGTGGTGGCCGCGGTAAGCCCGGACACCCATCCAATCACGAGCCGCCGCATGCTCGCACGGCGTGCCGCACAGTATATCGTGCTGCGTCGCAATCGCACAGATGTTTAGCGAATTGGCCTGTGGCGCGCGGACAATCCCTGTGGACGCGGACACGTTTAGAAGCATCGAGGTGCAGCTTCGCTTGTGGCTTCTAGAGGCCACACGCCGTGCACTGTCCCAACCTGACATCACCCAGCTGATTACACGCAGCCATGCGTGTCGCGTTTTCTGCGGCCACAGTAGGCCGCAACAGCCTTCCTCTGGGGCCAACGCCCTTACCCTTCTGCCGAACCCCATCCCAGGTGGCAACGTTATTGACCGGCCCTCGGACGTTGACGTGTCGAAGAAGCTCGGCGGCTTTGATCTGTCTGACTTCAACATTGGCTGGACCCCCAGCACCGACACCGGTGCGTGCCCCTTGCCCAACAGTACATTGTCTGCCGCTGCCCCTGCTCCACCGCATCACCTTCCGTGCTCTGCGCCAACATCCATTCCATGTTCGCGCCTATGGTGCGGGGCCTACGCCCGCTGCCGTTCTGACTGCCGCACCCTCGCATCCTTTGCTGCAGGCCGCGACGGCGGCAGCACGGACAAGGATCGCAACGCTCCCCCTGGCGGTGGCAACTACCGCGTGCTGCTCGTGGACGACAAGCGCCACACCGAGAAGGTGCGGCGCTCGGTGCGCCGATGTAGCTGTCGCACCCCGGCCCTCAGCGTCCTGCCCGTCCCGCGGGGCAGACACGTGTGCGCACTGGAATTGCTCCCACGTCGCGGCGTCGCGCTTGACTGCGTAGACCGTGCTGTTCGCTATCTGGCTTGCTGGGATGCGGCGCGTCGGCGCATGGCTTACTGCCCGGCCCAACGCGCTCCTTGCCTGCGCCCGAACGTCGACACAGCGCGTTGCCGACACTGGGTCCGGCTGAGGGCGTGCTAACGGTGCTGCGCACCCGGCGCCGCTGCCTTGCAGGTTGTGGTCCGCGCCATCACCTCGGTCGTGCCCAACGCCGACGAGGCGCACGCCAAGAACGTCTTCCACACCAGCAAGCAGGTGGGCGGCATCGATCTTGCGGGCTCGGCTGCGCTGTGTTGCGACGACAGACCACGCAGCCCCGCTGGGGCCCAAGGGCAAAGCCACGCCAACGAGTGACGCCTCCCGCCCACCCTCCTTCCACACTCGCAGCTGGGCATTGCGCTGGTCACCACGGCGCTGAAGGAGCACGCCGAGTTCTACCGCATGCAGCTCTATACCATGGGCTGCCGCTCCGCCATTGAGCCCGACAGCACCGTGGCTTAAGCCAGGCAGGCGGAAGGAAGTTGGGAAGAGCGAGCATTCTGTCGGAGCCGGCGGTCTTTGCTCGGCCCGGCCGCGGGCATATGGTGTCAGCCAGGCGGGCGCTGGCGGAAGGGGTGCTGCGCATCGGAGCTGGCGGGGGCGCTGCGGTCAGGCTGCGTAGCCCGGGCGTGGGCATGTGGCGTGAGCCAGGCGGGCGCGGACGCTGGCGAGCAGGAGCGGAGTGTGAATAGAGCGAGAGATGATGACGACGAGAAGATACGGCACTCTGGCCGAGGCATTGTGTTGCGCTGTGTTGTGCCTGCCACATCTGTCAAAGGCGTTTTTGGACCGTAGGTAGCGTGCGTGCTGACAGGCGGACGGGGGTGCCCAAGAGGACGGACAAAGGTTTTTCCTCAGGCGGAGTAGTTAGAGCGTGTGTTTGGTCGTGACTCCTGAACAGTAGCAGAACTCGCACCTGCGCATGCGGGGCGGCCGTGATAGCGCAGCCGGCGCATTGGACGGCATTGCAAAGTTTTGACGTGAGCCGTCTGCAGCTCTGATAGCCTATTTTATCCGGGTTTCCTTCGGTCGGGCCCCTCGAGTGGGTCGTGTGCTTGCGTGTGTCTGTGTCTGTGTGTATTGATGTGTAGCAAAGAGTTGGGAAGGCTCCAGCCTCGCTGCCATAGGAGGTGGCATCGTGTGCGGGCCTCGAGCAGTCCTCGATGTAATATCATGCAGCAGCGCCGGTCTCGCCGCATCGTTAAACCTGTCACAGCTGCGCGTAGGTGCATGGCTCGCCCCTACAAGAGGCACTCAGACGTGCACCGTCCGTCAGTACTTTGCCGCCCGAACTGCCTCAACGGCAGGAACGTTCAACCAATACGCAGTACCTACATTTGTGGCCAAATGTGACATGACGCTCCATTACAGCATGTGCTCAGCTCATGCGAAGCGGTTGCCGGCCTCCGGACCTGCCCCGTCCCTCTGGCCTGCGCACCGCCGTCTCGAGTCCCTGCACTGCCGCTCGCGCCCTATCTGCAGTTGCCGCGTTGCGAAAGGTAGCAACCCCCTTCCCGCCTCAGGTAACTGCGCATGCACGCTCCGATGTCCGATGCCCTCCAGCTCAGTCCTGCGTGCTGTCACCAGTCACTGCATTGCACGTCCCCAGCTTAAATGGCGGGCGGGCGGGGGCCGTGCCCTGCATTGTGCCTTACTTTCCGTTTGCTGATGCAGAATCCATGGCAAGGCCATCAGCGCCCCGTGGGTTGTCCAAGACGGGAAACGCGAAAGAAGGCAGCACGATATCTGGTGTGCTGCTAACAGAAGCCCCCAACCCCACCGCTGCTGCACCCGCAGCAACGCCATCGACCGCGCCTCCCCACACACGCCTCCCCACAATCACCTCACGGGCCGCCACGCACGTGCGCTGCCCCCAGCGCCACACTGACCACGCCCCTGCCCTGCCCGCTACGCGCGCACGTGTCAATCCCTAGCAAGGCTCAGGGCACCCAGCGCCCCTTGGGCCCGTGCTCGGCCCCAGCGCCCGGCCACTGCCCCGCCACGTCGCCTTGCTCGAGCGTCCCCGCCCCCGCCGGCGCCAAGGGCCTGATGGCCCTGGGTCTGATGCTGGGCACCGCCCAGGCGCCCGTGTCCGCGTGCAGGTAGGCCTTGCCCACAGCCTCGCACTCCAGCAGCACCTGGCCGTGTGGGCGGACGGGTGGGCACAGCGCAACGTGGGAGAGGGGGCAGCGGCTCCCTCTGAGGCGCAACCAACAGGCACGGACCGGAGTTCGCTTTAGCGTTGGCAGGTGCATGGCGGCCGCGCAACGCGCGGCAGGCAGGCAGCGGCAAAGCGCGCCTCCTAGGCGCATGCTGCGAGCACGCTGGGAAGCAGGGAGCAGACCAGCAATCGTCGGGCCTCCGCTGATCCGCTCGGTGGCCTTGCCTGCGGAGCGTCCAGCTGCTTGCTGATACGCGGGAAGCGCGCCCCCGTCGCGCCGGCGGCGGTCTGGTAGCCGAACAGGCATGCGTCCAGCGGTGGCCAGCCCGCGGCGCCGTGTTTGCAGTGCAGCCAGCGGCCCAGCTCATAGCTGGGGTGGGGGAGGAGGGGGCAGGCAGTGGTCACGTGGTGGGCAGCGGAGTTGGCACGGGAGCGAGGGCACGTGCCGTATGATGCCGTGTTGCGGCGGGTTTGTCGCGTGCTCGTGTGGGCAGCTCAACGCACCGTGTCTGCCCATCGTATGTTGACACGAGGGCCCCGTTAAGGGACGAGACGAGCTGGAGGCAGGTTTCAGGCGATAAGTTGAGAAGTGATACAATGGCAACCCCGACAAGGAGGGCGGAAATAAGCTAAGGGCGGGCAAGTACGCGTCGGCAGGGAGCAGCAGCCCCTGCGCGTTCTCTTGCCCGGGGGTCCCACCCCACGCTGCGCCTGCCATCCTGCTGCCCCCCGAGCACGAGCCGCTCATCTGCCTTGCCTTGAACAGTGTCAGTGGCTGCTGAAGCTCTATGGGGGTCCAGCCTTCCTGGCATCGAGGGGGCACGTCCGGTACCAGGAGGGCGGACAGCCGGGCCCGGCTGGCAACCGCCTTTTCAAATACCTGCATGCAACATTGAATCGGGTTGCTCGCAAGAGCCCTACACTGGGAACTGGAGCACATGCCATGTTGCACTTTGTTGCACCTTGGCCTTCTCGCGCTCATAAAACTCGATTGCGCCTCGCACGTCCGGCTCTGCGCGTCGGATCCTTGTCCTGACCATTGTGGGTAGCGAGCGACTAGGCAGTTGCTCCTTCTCGCATGTTGACCGAGGGTATTGTTGGGCTTTAGCAGTACCTCGCTTGCTATCACAAGGTTTCTAGCAACTTGAGGGGCCGGATGCGCGCAGGCTTGCTGGCGCCGTGCTAAGACCGTGTATGTGGTTTTGGTGGCCCAGCAGGGCCCAGCTGTCCCCGGCTGTCCCCCCCACCACGATACCGGCCTCTGGGCCCACAGGGCCCATTGGTGGCTGTGAAATGGCTATGATATGGTGAGTGGTAGATAAATTATGATACCGTGCTTGCTGTGACGCTTGCACCCGGCCACCCCTCCACCGGTCGCCGCGCCAGAGAACTGGGGACGCGACGCGCGCGAGGGGGCGTGATAGGGCGTGCGGTATATCGCAAGCCAGTGGACTGCGCTTCGCTTACCAGCGCCTTGTATGCCCCGTTTGACATTCCAAGAAGCAGGGGCCGCACGTCCGGCTGCCGCTTCAGGTGCCTGGGGCCCGTCCCTACCCACCCGTCCATTAAATTCCATGTCACACGCAGGCACACGCAGGTGCACTACAACCGAACTATATCTTGAAAGGCTCGTCACAACGGCATCCCATAAGGTCAGCTACAGCGCTACAGAGCCGGCACTCTAGCCAGGGGCCAGGGGAGACTCTACCCTGGTAAGCAAACACGCGCTTGCAGTCGAGTTGCATCAACACGCACTCGCCTCTGCCTACCATACACCAACTTCTCGCGGCACCAACAAACTGCCTCGTTCGGGTGCACCATCTAGGAGACAGGGCATACCGTCAATTCGGCATCCTACAACTCAACAATAGCACAACCGACTGTGATTATGGGTACACATTGTGGTCAGCGCGTGCGGCAAGCCCCTACACCGTCCCGCACCCTCGTCGGCGCCATGCATCCCTCCCCAACACAGCCTGGCACCCTCACCGGTAAGGCGAGCCGGCGCCTACCTATCCTTCCGTGCTGCCGCGCCCCTGACCGCCGCAGCCAAGCCGTCTTGCCGAGCCGCTCAGCCCCGGGTCGCTCTTGGCTTTCCGGACACCACACCCATGACAAGCTTTCAGCAATACGTATCAAGTGCACGCAGTCCTCTAGCAGCGTTGTGTCCTTCGCCTATCCGGTGTCTCTGCCGCCTCTACAGTCTCTCTGCCTCCAGGCCCCCACAAACTTGCACCAACAGTGCCAGCGCCGGGCGCATCCTGCAGGACACATGGCATACCGCCAAGCCCGCACAACCTATAACCCCTCCTGGCCTCCGCAATAAAGAAAGCCGCCCATGCCTCGGCCGCTTAGAAGGGGTAGTACGGCCCGCCGTCGCCGATGCCGTACCCGTACGGATCCTCCTCGTCCCATGCGTCGTAGTCATCGTAGCCGTCATCCCAACCGTCATCGTACTCGTGCCCCAGCATCAACCCTTCGTCGTCTTCGCCGTCCTCAAAGTCGTACGACTCCCCCCATTCGCTGTCCATGTCCACGTTGAGGTCCAGCTCCGCCCGGATGTCGGCCTCGCCGCCGAAGCCCAATGCCGCCAGCCGCGACCGCACCTCGGCCGCCAGCGCCTCCACGGCATCCAGCGGGTCGTCGTACCCCGTCGGAAACGCCAGCGGCATGTCGGGCGCCGTCAGCTCTAGCGTGCGCTGGTAGCCGTGCCTGCCGTACAGCGCCGACAGCTGCTCCACAAGCTGCTGCCGGGCCGCCTTGACGCGGCGCCAGGCGGGGTCGCTGGCAAAGCCAATGACGGTGCTTACATCCAAGCGCAGCACCTCGAGGCGCGGCAGCTGCAGCAGGCTGGCGAGGCCGGCGGGGTCGAAGGCCGCGGGGTGGGAGAGGACGACCTCCTGCAGGGCCGGGGGGCGGCAGGGCGGCAGGGTGCGCGGGGTTACCGGGGGCAGTGCGGCAGTCGGTCGAGGCCGCCCGGATGTGGGACGGTGCAAGTGTGTTCAACTTTATAGGGCCAAAATAGAGCGCCACCCCACAAGCGGCACGCCCCGGGTGGTGACGCGCTGGTCGTGCGTAGGAAGAAAGTAGGGATGCGTTAAGATGTACCCGTGCGGGAAGCCCAGCGCTGCCTTGAAAGAACCCGAGGCCCGCCCGTCCAGCCGTGTATACTGGCATGCTACCTAAGCGCTATGCAACCCACATCGAGCTGCGGCGCCTCCCGGGCAATGGTATCCAGGTCCTTGGCCGCCAGCTTGATACCCTGCAGCCGCAGCCGCTTCAGGTGGCGGTGGGACCTGCGGACAGCACAGCCGGGCATGCGCAGCGGGCGGCAAGGTGCGGCGGGATGAGGCGGGCGCGGCAGGCGCCCCTGCGCCGTTTACACAAAAGCCGGCAGCCGCAAAACGTGCGGCCCATGTCCGCTCCCTTCCCGACCCGCATCTCTTTGCTGGCCGCTGCAACGATGTGCTCACTGCCTCGGACGTGTGCGTGCCCCCGCTAGCCGCACCTGCACAACGGTCCCAGCCACGCGCTGTGGTCGTCCTCGCCGCCGTCCGTCGCCTGTGCGGCGGCGGCCGGGCCGCCCTGTCCCCGCCCAGCCGCTTCCTTGCGCTGCTTCTTCTTTTGCTGGCGGCCGCCCGCCGCGGCAGGCGCCCGCGGCACCAGCGGCTGCGGCTCCTGCTGCGCGCCCGCCTCTTTTGGCCGGGACT
>BDDC01000453.1:48947-61840 GCA_001662425.1 Chlamydomonas sphaeroides
TGCGCGCCCGCCTCTTTGGGCCGGTACTCCACAGCCACACAGTCCACCTGGCAGCGGCCCTGCAGGAAGCGCACCGCGCCCAGCAGCGCCTGCGGTGCAAGGTGAGTGGCGCGCCGGCTTACGTGGGTCAGAGCGAGACCTACTGGAAAGCCCACGGCACATCCCCTGCATCTGGCATGCCTGTGCCCGCAGCCCCAGCCCACGGAGCCCAGCCCCATCGCGCGGTTGCCTGTACCGCGACCTCTGGGCATGGCCCCACCCCCACCTGCAGGCCCGCGGGCCGCAGCGCGCCGCGGTCGTCGGAGTGCCGCCCCGCCTCAAGCGACAGCACCGCCTCGAAGTCCGCGAAGTCAAGCTTTCTTAGGCCGGAGGGCGCGGGGTGCAACGCGGCGAGCAGCTCGGGCGCCACCACCTTGTCGTGCAGGGACAGCTCAACCAGGCCCGGCGGCAGCGGCCAGGCCGGCAGCTCGCTCAGCGCTGCGCGGCTGCGCTTGCCGTTCTCCACCTCGGTCGAGGTCAGGCGGCCGACGGTGAGCGAGGTCAGGCGCGACAGCGACGCCAGCCCCGGCGCCAGCAGCGGCGCGCCGCTGAGCACCAGCCGCTGCAGCTGCGCCAGAGGAGCCAACGCGGTCGCGGCCGGAGGAGCCAGCGACATGGTGAGAAGGTCGGTGGCCTGCGTGGTGGAAGGGACAGGCCGGCGCCACGCAGGTTGGTGGGCTGGAGCCATGGCACCCAGCCTGAGCACGCTCAGCTGAGGGCCACAGCGGAAAGAGTCGGCGGCGAGGGGCCAGCAGGGGCGAGCGAAGCGAGCTGCCGGCGCAGAGAATCGTGTCGGCTTTGCGCTCTGCCTTGGCGCACGTAAAAAACGGCACTCACAGACAGCTCCAGGGACTGAAGGCTGGTCAGGGGTTGCACCGCCGGACCTAGCACGGATGTATCCCAACGTGCGATGCGAGCCGCCAGATGGCGCAGCCTGCCCAGCGCTGCCAGGCCGGGCTCGCTCTGGGCGCTGGGCCCGCTGTTATCGTACTTGCCCAGCGTGGCGTTACGGGCGTGGAGGTGGGTCAGCGAGGCTGGCAGCGACCGCAGAAGCGGCGCTGGGTCAGCGATGGTGGTGTCGAGCACCAGATGGGTGAGCTGGCGCAGCTGGGTGAGCATGCCCTGCAGCCGCGCGGCGTCCGGGCCGCCGCCCAGCGCCAGCCGGGTGAGCTTTGTGAAGCGAGCCAGCAGCTCGGCCTCCTGCTGCGAGAGCTGCACGGGGTTCATGTCGAGATCCATGAGCTGCTCCGACAGCGGCAGCAGGCTCGTGAGCACGCCGCCGGCTTCGGCGGCGCCACCGGGCGACAGGTCTAGCTTGACGCGGGTCAGGTGCTGCAGCGGCCGTGGCGCTGGCTGGCCGGTGGGCGCAGCAGGCGGCTCCAGCATAGCCGCCAACGCGGCGGCCAGGAAGCCGGCAGGGTACCCGTAAAGCGTGTAGCGGAGTTCCAGGGAAGTCAGCAGCGGCATAGCCGCCGGCAGCAGCCGAGCGGCCTCGGGCGAGAGCATCTGGGCTGGCGATAAGGTCAGCGTGGTGGTGGGCATGGCGTCGTCGGCCTTCTCGGTTAGTGCCGCCACAACGCCGAACACAGCGGCCCTGATGCCGCGCGCGCGGCGGCAGGGGCGCAGGGGTGAGCCGTGGGGTCAGGCGACGTGAGCTCGGTGCGTGTCCCCTACTTGTGACTCGTTCGGTGCGTGTCCCCTACTTACAGGGCATCCGACCAGCCGACCATCTCCCCGCCAACTCTGCATACTGACAGGCTGTGCGGACGACATCGCCGCGACAAGAGCTTCGTCATGAAGTCCTGTAGGACTTCCTGCGCCGTGTATTCTGAGTTTATTACGCTGATGCACAGGTTCTGTGTACAAGCGTCAAATGTGTCGCGCACGCTTTTGCAAACGAGACGCAGGTCTGCTGACCGTGCGGCCTGGATAATGGGCCCGCGCATGTGCTTAATAATGACTGGTAAGAGATCCTGAGAGATGAGCACACTGCCGAGGCCCACAGGGCCAGTATGGCTCTGGGCCGTTGCCATTTGTCGATTCTGTCGTGCAAACGAGCTGCGTGTGGCAAACGCAGCGGGTCATACGACTGTAAGTGTCCGCATTCGCATAGGGCGATGATCTTAGCTGTCGGGCAACACTAACCCTAGCGGGGGCGGTGTCAGACGGTCTCAGGATGTCGCTCAGGTACCCTCCAATGACTTCCACGCTGGTTCTACTACACAAAATCGCCCTACATTCACGCCATGCGCTGCTGCGCCACCTGTCACGGCCTACCGATGCCATGCCTTGCAACTGCATAGTCGGGCGTTTATGTCGCTGTAGGCTTGCTGACCCCTGCTTACCGCTCACACGGACCTCACGGACACGAGATATGCGTGGCACCTGGCGTGACGGGAGACCTGCACTGCGCTCTGCTCCCGAATTCCAAGCCAACCCCGCACACACCTGCTGCCCACCTGTCCGCCAGGGTCCGTCCCCCTGACGCTGGCATGGACCATAGACCAGAGACTGTAAGCGGCGTGGCACCTGGCGCGACGGGACACGGGAGGCCTGTACTGCGCCCGTTTCGGCACCCAGCAGCACCCATACCCTATTTCCACGCCCCCCCCCACGGCCCCCCGCGCACGCTTTTTGCCCACACATGGTCAACACGAGCTTGGTTGAATGCAGCGCCCCGATTCTATACCCAGATCAACATCATGAGTTTAGCCGGGCATTCCATGTATGGGGGCCGGTCAAAAGGGTGTCCACCCAGATGCAATATGAGCACTGCTTGTGTGAAGCTGCAACAGGAGTCGCCCGCGACATCAGCAGCTGCGGGTCCTGCGGGGGTCTACACGTTTAATTGACGCAGCAGGCAAGCCACGTAGGAGCGCATCATAGTTGGGATGACACCGATGCCCAGCACGGCGGGGTCGTCGCCCCTACGATGTAATACGGCCAGCGGGGTGCCAGTGTCGTGCGATGGGACCCCGCTGTGTGGTCAGTTCCCCATACAGGGTGCGACCGTCCTGCAATGAGTAGCGTTGTCCTCCCGGGGCCGCTGCAATACGGCAAGGCATGCCGAGATACGATGTTACTGTGAGAGCGCAAGACATTGCCCGTGCGCAGCCACAAGGGCGATTACAGACCGGGCTGCGCAGCCGGCCGTGGGAAGCGCAACGTCGCCGCAGCACAGCACCGTATGCCCCAGCCGCGTCGCGGCCGCCCCCTAAGAGCGTGCATGCAGCTAACAGCGACGCGGCATCGCCAACATGCAGTGCACATTGCTTTGTACTAATCTACACAGCCCGAGCCCCGAAGTCGGGCCGCGCTGCAACGGCACTACCCCACACGCCTGCGCAGCCGCATGCCCTCATCACAGGCCCTTCACTCGCCAGACGCGGCTTCCCTTCCCCGGAGCCGCATTCGGCCCTCCTGCCTGCCGACCTTGCTCGGCCTAGCTGCCTGGCCCCCGTGCCCGCAGACACACACACACACCTCTCCGCTCCTAAGCCGCTGCCGCCGCCCCGAGCCGTCCCGCGGCAGGCCGCTCTCCTCGTCGGCAGCTCTAGCTGGTGAAGCTCTCTCCGCCATCGCGCCACAGCGCTGCGGCCTCCGCGACCTTGCATGCGGCCAATCGCATGCCGCAGCTGCTCCCCAGCCCCACAGCAGCTGCCGGAAGCTCCGCGGCGCCGACGCACAGCCCCCATGCTTTCACCCTCCGGCCGTGTGCTCGCCGGGCTGCTACTGTCCCTTCATGCTGCTGCATCGTCCTCCGCGGCACCAAACAGCCGCCCGCACGCCGCAGCCGCTCAGCAGCACGACGAGGACTTGGCGCTGATGGGCTTGCCCTCCGTGGGCCGGACCGTCTGGCCGCCGGCCTTCTGCGGCACCGGCTGCGAGGCCATCCTGTTGCAGGGGTGATACAGGTAGGTCAGCAAAGGCTTGCGGCCACGCATATGCCACACCAGCAAGAACGGGGAGTGGCACTGTCGTCCATACCACGCTAAGGAAAGCCAATGACCGCCTAATGAAGGTACACTGAGGTACACCACTTCAGCGCACGGCTTGTGCTGCCGCTGGCTGTTCGTGCTGCCGCTGCCACTGGCGCCCTGCCCCTCCCCTCTGGCGCGCACCTGTTCTTGATCTCCGCCGCCATGGTCATGAACGCCTGCTCGACGTTCGTGGCGTTCTTCGCCGAGGTTTCGAGGAAGGGAATGCCAATCTCGTCGGCGAACGCCTGGGAGGGACGGGGTGTGTGTCAGATGCCTGTGGGTGCGGCCACGACAACCACCCCCGCAAAAAGACGGCCGCGGGCAATGGCGAGCAAGGAGTAGGGGCCCTGCGCCTGGTTGGCCATGCCAGCGGGGCCGGCACCTCCCGGCGCACCTTGGCCTGCTGATAGTCAACGACCTTCTTTGCTGTGAGGTCGCTCTTGTTGCCCACGAGCAGCTTGTTCACGTTCTCGTTAGCGTACTTGTCAATCTCATGGAGCCACTGCTTCACGTTGTTGAAGCTCTCCTGGTCCGTCACGTCGTACACGACCTGTGCACCCGGCCGACACCCACGTCAGGCTGCGAGCCCCCGCCGTCTTCCCCGCAAGCTCCGAGAGCCATCCCCTCGCCTCCCCGCCTGCTCACAATGATGCCGTGCGCGCCACGGTAGTAGCTGCTGGTGATGGTGCGGAAGCGCTCCTGGCCTGCCGTGTCCCACTGCAACGGCAGGGCGCACAGCGACCCCGTAAGCACGCGCCAACTGCCGACACAGCTCGCCAGTCGCATAGCCGCAAGGACAGCGCGCGACTTACAATCTGCAGCTTGATCACCTTCCCATCCAGCTCCACAGTGCGGATTTTCTGCACGAGCACGCGGATTTGAGAATTTCAGGTCTTACATTTGGCAGCTAGCGCGGGACCATGGCCGGTAAGCAACGGCAGGCTCACGAAGTCGACACCGATGGTGCTGATATAGCTCTCGGTGTAGGTGTCATCCTGCAGGCAGCCCCGCGAGCGTTGAGCAAAGACTCCAGGCATATGGAAGCCCACGAGCGGCAGCTAGGGCCTCACCGCGAACCGCAGCAGCAGGCATGACTTGCCCACGCCGGAGTCGCCAATGAGCAGAAGCTGCGCGCAGCGGGAAGGCCGTGGCGGGTCAGCCTGGGTCCAATAAGCTGTCAGGACACCAGGGAGCCGTGCCAGGCCCCACCTTAAAGAGGTAGTCGCTGGGCGCCAAGCGTTGGAAGGTCGGGACGGAGGGATCGCGTCAAAGCGGGTTCTCAAGAGCAGCTCTACAGCTGATGCGCGATAATGCTTACTATTCGGGGTTCATCTTTCTAGGGCGGCCTCCTCGCTTGGGCGCCTAGCCCGGAGACCGGGTCTGTGCTCGGCGCCTAGCGCTTGCGGCTTTACAACGTGGTGTGGTTAGCTAAGCAGCTGCAAGCTTGGTGTGCGTATTGGGCTATGGGTGTCACAGCTTTGCGGGCCTCGGTCCTGTGTCCCATCCTCGAGCTGGTCGTAGCTCCGAGTCCTTCCGCTCGCAGCCCCGTTGGGGCCCCTAACGGTACCTGCACACATTTGTTTCATATCACCGGTCCTTTTTTCTCGGTGGCTCTGCGCAGCGACAGCTGCCAGCCGGTAGCCCGCTCGCCGTGACCCGCGGCTCCCCAAACCCGCAAGCCCGCACAGGCCCGTAAGCAAGTGTCTGAGCACTCCGAAACCATTGCCCCCCGCCCCATGGACGCGATGTAGCGAGCTCACCCACTGCAGCGACGCCACAAAATAGAAAAAGAGGCGCAAGCCCGTAACCGCTAGCCAGGGCTAGCCTCCCCTGCCCTGCTGGGCACGGCCCCACCGTTCACCCCATTCAATAACTGCCTATAAAAGGCCCCAGCCTATAGCGTCTTAAGCGCTCCACATTCATCTCCCGCCTTTCCTCAGCTGCAGTGCTGCCGTCATCATTCCACTGTAAATAGAAATCCGCGGCAAGCAGCGGCAGGTTTTGGACCGGCCGTTCTCAACCCTATCCAGCATGCAACATCCGGGCACTATCCAACACGCAAACACTGGCCCAACGCTCTTGAAATAGAGCTCAAAGGATATATTGGATGCCCACGATTTCCTGCGCCTTTAGCGGTCGAGGTACCGCACCTGCAGGGGTTGGCGGGGTCAGCGGTACAACGTCACGCGGGAGTCCGATACCGTCAACGCACGTCCGCTACCAGGGGCCCAGCACACGGCACATGCCTAGCCGCTCTCCACAACCGAGAACCCCCTCGCACCATGTGCCCCGTTCGGTTGGGTTGAGATTGCATGCACACCTATCGTGCCGTTGCTAGTTTGCGTCATGAATGCTATGTGGAATCCAGAGGGCGGGCGGTTCCACGAATCCAGGGCGTGCCCCAGCCCCCCGGCACCAGGCACCACGCTCCCGCGCCCCGCCAACAGGCCCGCCACTGCAAGGCGAGCGCTGCCCCGCAATCGCAATCCCACCCCTCCTCACACCCCAGCCCCCCGGCACCCACCATCTGCACCTCCTTCTTCGTCAGGCCGCACTTCTCGTAGAAGGCCACGTTGGCCTCGGCGCAGTCCAGGATGACCTTGTAGCAACCGTCCGAGCGGGCCGCAGCCACCAGCGCGTCAACCAGCCTGCGGCGGCCGGGCGGTGCAGGGGATTGCGCGCGGGTGAGGGTGTGGGCGGGCATGGGTGCGTGGCTTGCGCAAACACACATATGAAGTCAGGAGCGTGGGGGCGTGGGGGCGCGGGCGGGCGAGCTGAGGCGCGGCAGGGCACAGGTGGATGGCGGCGTCCTCTGCCTTCATGGAGCGCGCGGGTCGCCCAGGTGGGTGTGGGAGTCAAGGGCTGCGATGCTGAACCCGCAGCGGCCGCCGACTGGGCCCCGTGCGCTAGCTGGGAGTGGGCAGGCGGGTAGGCGGCATGGGGGGCGTGGGCCGGGGCCAACGCAAACCAACTGTACCGGGGAAGGCGGGCAGGCGGCGTGCAGGCACGGCTGGTGCTCGGGCGGTGGCCATGATCTCTCTCACGCATGGCCCCCCGGCTGCTTCTGCACCCGCCCACGCTCAGGCTGGCAGGCAGGCAGGTGGCGCAGCGCGGCGAGCGTCGACGCAGCGCAGTGCGATGGCGGGGCCGTTGGGCGGAGGCGCGCAGGACAGGCAGGCAAGCGACGTGCGCCCAGCGTGCGGCGCAGCCGCCGCAGCCGCGGCCCTCCGCTGCCCCTGTCGCACCGTAGGCCCAGCCGCTGGCCTCGCATGCAGGGGTCCACCACCACGTCCTCGATGTGGCCCACCTGGCGTGCGGCGCAGGGAGGCGGGCGCAGCGCACGGACAGCGAGCGCGCCGGGTTGAGCCCGCTCGACACTGGGTGCGGGCGGCGGCGGGGCACGGTGCAGGGTGCTGTGGCCGCGGGGGCGGGGGCACTGCAGGCGCTGCTGCATGGGGTGCGGAGTGCGCGCAGCGGGTGCAGCAGCAGGCGGCCTCCGGCCTGCGCCCGCCTGCTGCACGAGTACGCGGCCGGCGGCGCCGGCCCAGCCCAAGCCCACAGCCCGGCCCCAAACCTGGCGCTGCATCCGGCCCTGAACCACGGGTCCTGATCCAACTCTTGGCCCGCCGGACCAAAGCTCTTGCCCCGGACCAGACCCAGCGCAGCTCATGTCCCGGACCCTGGCTCTTGTCAGCCCACGAGCCCAGATCTTGCCTCCCACATGGCCCAGGTACTCGGGCCCCGGCCGCGCGCGTGGATCCCCTGCTGGCCGCCTCCGGGCTGACGGCAAGCAAAACCTACGCCAGCGTCGAGCCGTCGTGCGCTGCTGGGCCCAACGCTACGTGTCCAGCTCTGTCCTCAACCCCGGCTGCTACCGGCACCCCGCCGCCGCCTCACTTTGCTGCAGGCGTGGATGAATTTGAGCTCCACCACCATACTGGCCGTGCCCACGATGCGGCCGCCGTCTGCGACGAGGAGCAGGGGCCAAGTAGCAGCAGGTAGGCTTCATGGTAAGGGCTTGGGGCAAGATGGCGGGACCAGGGGGTGTGCCGCGGCCCGGGCCGTGAAGGCGTTGGGGTGGCCGGTGGCGCCGAAGATCCAGGGCGGCGGGGAGCATCAGGCCCGCCAGCACACACATAGCCAGCAGCAGGGCTTGCCTTCGACGACTACTGTGTGGTAGGCTCCTGATGCGTCCCGCTGTTTGAGTTGAGCTGTGTCGCAGGGGGGCAGGGATAGGGCGCCGGCGGGGTTACAGCTTGTCCCAAGTGCGCCTGCTCGGTACCGACTTGCCTTCAAACAGTTCCCGCGTCACGTCACCAACCGTTGTAAGGTGCCCCAGCAGCTGTAGGAATCCTGCATGCGCGAGCGTTGGCTTGCGCGCGTTGGGCTAGATGGCGCCGGAGCGTGCCGGGTTCGCCGGTACAAGGCTCCCACCCTTGTCATAGTCGGAGGCGACGAGCTTCCGGACCTCGAGGGCCATGGCTATGGGCAGAAGCGGCTCAAGTTGGTAGGACTTGAATGACAGTTCGCTTGGCGAAAAGATGTAGGCGTTATGGGCTCCGTCTACAATTGCATGTACAGACTACACGATATAAGGTATAACAGTATCCCAATTCGCCCGCCTTGCATCATCACGCTTCGCCACGCCGACCAGCGACAAACCCAACGACTGCAGCCACAGCTACCTGCATTGCAAAGGATTTGTCAGGATGTTGATATCTAGATAGTCTAGTTAGCAGATGACTCGATTTGCGAGCGTCGCGGTCGCCCTTCCATGGCCCTCCGACCCTGGCGGCGGCCCTCTGGGCGCCGTGGTCGCCAGCCCTTCTAGCAGCTTCACATGGACGTCCAGCCCGGCATCCCATGCGCGGCCGCTCGCGCTGCTGACCGCCTCGACACCACCGGGGTTTGACCCGCACGGGGCCGCCTCGACGTCGGGGAATGCCGACGCCGCCCGGCCGCGCCGGCCGCAGCCGCACGGGCACAAGACCACGCGGAACAGCCACGTGGTTACGGAGCGGGGGACGCTGGCGGAAGAGGGCTGCGTGGCGGTCGAGTCCCGACCCGGCCGGCGGAAACGAGTCTACAGGCCGCAGCAGGGCGGCAGCTTCGAGGTCATAGACGAGCGCCAGACCAACACGGTGCGCTGGCACTGCGAGCATAAGCTGAGCATTGATGCCTGACGATGAGGAGGGGCCTGCCGGTCTCCAGGGCCGCGCAGTCCCGCCTCGCAAGGCCCCGCGCCGCCGCCCGCTGTGTTTGCCAGCGGTCGAAGGGGCTGGGCAGATCCAACCGGTGGGCCAATACGCAATCAAAACCCCTCCACCTGTGCACGCCACCTGCAGCCGCGGCCGGCGTCGCCCTGTTGCGGCTCGCGCCTTCGTGCCTCTCGCGCCAGTGCGCCATGCGGGCTTTCGAGCGCCTGTTCCCGCTGGCCGTGTCCCTCGCCCTCCTGTTCCCCAGGACTGGTTCCATGGCGTGCTCCGCGCGCTGCTGCTGCCCAACGGCTTCCCCGACAGCGTGGCGCCGCAGTACGAGCCATACATGTGTGAGCGGCGGAGCGCTGGCGGGGGAAGAGGTGCTGCGGCGCTGCGCATGTGTTTTTCAGCCATGGCGGCACCCTGGGCGGCACCCCTGGAGGGCGTGGGAGGGCGGGAGCGGGCCGTGGGGCGGGGGCCTGGGGGTGGCGAGCGGGGCGCGGTGGGCAGCACGGGAGGAGCAGGGGTGGCAGCTGGAAGAGGGTGGGTCAGGCTGGCGCCTTGTGAGCGCGTCAATCGGGGCATGCGCGTGCGTCATGTGTCCTTCAATGAGTAAAGCAAGCATGCCCCGCGCGGAACGCCCTGGGTTGGTGACGCGTCGGTCGTGCTAAGGAGGCAGGGAAGCGTTTAGGCGGCCCGTGCTGGAAGCGAAACCCAGCGCCGCCTCGGACGAACTCGGTCCCCGGCCCGCCCAGCCCGCGTACCCATGTGTGCGTGTGCGTGGGGGCCGTGGGGACCACGTCCGTGCCGTCCACCTGACCTTCCGCGGGGCCGGCCACGTGTTACCCAGGACGCCCTGGCAGGCGCTGCGGGCACGTGTGCGCCCCCTGCCCCCTGCCCCTTGCCCCCTGCCGCTTGCCCCTTGCCGCGGCTCCTTTCCATGGCCGCCCCTGCTTGCCCTCCACCGCCACCGCCAGCCCGTGCACGCCCCTCCCCATCCCCAGACACGAACCCTGCGCGCCCTCCCTCCCGCCCGCCCGGCCCCGCCCTCCCTCCGCGCAGCGTGGCGGGGCGTGCAGTACTTTTTCGGCGGCGCCATCGGCGTGATCACCACCACCTCCATGTTCGGGGCGCTGGGCGTGGGCAAGTCCAAGGCGCTGGGCAACGTGACGGGCGAGGTGAGCTGCCGAGGCCGCGGGCGGGGCAGCAGCGCTGCGGGGCGCTTGCACTGGCGCTGGCGCGGGGGAACCGGGGTGCAGCAGCTGAGCGCAGCGGGTTGCGGGGATGCGTTGGACTCACTCCGCAGCAGGGGGCCATGGACGGGCCTGAGGAGCTCAGGGCACTTGTGGGAAGGGGTGGCGCAGGCCAGGGCTAGAGCGGGCCGTTGTGTGGTGCGCCGCACCACGCCGCTTAGACCATGTGTCCCAGGCGCTCCAGCCCCAGCCACCTCTCCGCGCACGCCCTCCTGCCAGCCACAGGCAACTCGCTCCAGCAGCGCCGCGGCCGCAGCCCTGTCGCACACCCCCAGCAGCCCCGCAGCCGGGCAGCTCCTGCAACAGGCCGGGGCCGGTGGCCGGTTGCGGCGCGAGGGTGAAGCGCACCACGCCCACCCGCACCGCCCTGCCCGTGTCCGCCCCTCCCCGCCCGGCCCCAGGTGGCCGCTGCGCTCAACTGGGTGATCAAGGACGGCGCGGGGCGGCTGGGCAAGGTGGCGTTCGCCAGCTGGGGCCGCGAGCTGGACTGCGAGCTGAAGCAGTTCAGGCTCATTGGTGGGCGCGGGAGCAGGGAGGGGCGTGGAGGGGGAGGGAAGGGCAAGGGCTTGGAGGCCAGGGTTCGTGTGGGCGAGGGGAGGGCCGGGAGCCGCACCCGGCGGGATCTGAGTTTGCGTGGGTCGCGAGCTCGGGTTGACGCAGCTCTGCTTGCCCGTCGGTGCCAGACCCCTCCCCGCCGCACCCACGCCTATAAATCCTGCATATCTTGGTTGATACATGCAACGCCATGCCAACTTCCTCCCCCGTTGCGGGAGCTGGGGATGTTGCCTGCACCGGGACCCTCGTCACTGCTTTCGCAACCTTTACCCATCTTATCCCCCATGCCGAGCGCGTCCCGACCCCCTTTCTCCTTCCCCCTTTTAACACATCCTCATGCCACTGTCTTCCCCTCCCATCCCCAGGCGACTTTGTGATGGAGGCCGGCGCCGCGCTGGAGCTGGCCACCCGCTACGTGCCCAACGCCTTCCTGCCGCTGGCCTGCGTAGCCACGCTGGCCAAGCACCTGGCGGCGGTGGCCAACAGCAGCACGCGGGCGCCCATCTACCGCACCTTTGCGCTGCAGAACAACCTGGCGGACATCACAGCCAAGGTGCGGCGAGGAGGGGCAGGAGGGGCGAGGAGGGGGAAGGAGGGGGAGGGGGGCTCTGTTCAACTTTATAGGGCCGAAACAGAGTACCACTGAGTGGCGCGTCGGGCGTGCGCAGAGGGAATACGGTTAGATGCGCCAGTGCGGAAGCGAGGCCCAGCCTGCCCCGGGTGGAGTGCCGCGTCGGCCGTGCGAAGAGGGAATGCGATTGAATGTGCCAGTGTGTGCGTGTGTCGCTGGGCGGGGGCTGTTCACCGTGCGGCTTTGTCCCTTGACTGCACCTCCCTTCCCCCTGAGCACCTGCCCACGCTGCTCCTCCCCTGCCAGGGCGAGTCGGTATCCAACCTGGCCGACGTGCTGGGCATGGCCGCCGGCGCCGCCATCACCAGGTTCGCGCCCAACATACCGCGGGTGCCGCTCTTCTGCTTCCTGTCAGTAGGTGGGCCAGGCGCTGAGCGGGAGGCAGGCAGGGAGGCAGGCAGGGAGGCAGGCAGGGAGGCAGGCAGGGAGGCAGGCAGGGAGGCAGGGCCGCGCGGGGCGCGCCTGCCGCTGGCAGGAGCGCGGCACCCGGGGGCTGGGCACCCCATTGCGGTACGCCGCGATCCGGGGGGCTGGGGCCGCCCGCCGCGCAGGGCCTCGCGCGTCTCGCCCCGAGCTTCCCGGCCTCCCCACACGCCCTTCCCCCAGCGCCCGGTACCAGGAGGTCGGGCCCGGCTGCCTGCTGGCCCGCACGCGCCATCCCTCGCCTCCCGCCCACCCACACGCGCCTCGCCCTCCGCCCTTTCTCCCGCCCGCCGCCCAAGGCTACCTCGTCGCCAGCCGCAAGGAGATCGACGCCGTGCAGCTGCCGTACCTCAACCGCGCCCGCCTGTCGTACGCCACCACCGCCTACCTGCGGCACGGCAAGGTGCCGGGCATCAGCGAGGCCAACGAGCACGAGCCGCTGGGCCCGTGGAGCCCCTACCACCAGTCGCGCCTGCTGCTGGGCGCCGAGCTGGAGGAGGCGTGCGCGGGGCCGGCGCAGCTGGCGGAGGCGGAGGCGCTGTTCCGGCGGAGCCCGTATCTGGTGACGTACAGGTGGGTGCCTGGGTGCTTGGGTACCGGGGGCGGGAAGACGTGTGAGGGATGAACGGACGGGGCATGGGAGGTGGGGTGTGCCGGGGAAGCGGTACGGCATGGTACGGCGGCAAGCGGCGCCCCACGGCACGCACGGCGGCAGCAGGGATGAGAGGTTGGGAGCAGCCGTGCTACGCAAGGATAACTTACTGGCCTGCCCCACAAGTCCAATGGGCAGCTCAGTATACACCTATGCGATATC
>BDDC01000454.1:17716-57022 GCA_001662425.1 Chlamydomonas sphaeroides
CGCAACCTCGACCTCGCTCGCGTCGCCGCCATTCCCCAGCCCCCTCCGTCCCACTTCCTCTCCCCTCCCCTCCCCCCGCCCCCCCCCCAGGCCAAGGAGTTCAACGAGGCCGTGCGCCTCAGCGGCCTCATCCTCACCAAGCTGGACGGCACGGCGCGGGGAGGTGCGGCGGAGGGGCCGGGGAAGGGGATCGGCACGGAGGGGAAGGAGGGCGGCCGGGCAGCGGGCCCTGAGCCCGCGGACCGCGGCTGGAAGAGGCGCCGGCGGCCGGCCAATGCGCCTTGCGTGCCGTTTCCACAGCCCGCTGCCCCTCGCCCCTGTGTCGCCATGCAGGTGCGGTGGTGTCGGTGGTGGACCAGCTGGGGCTGCCCGTCAAGTTCATCGGGGTGGGCGAGACGGCCGAGGACCTGCAGCCGTTTGACGCAGAGGTGCGGGGCCGCAGCGGGAGGGGCGGGAGGGGCGGGCAGAAGGAGGGGCCGCGTGTGGGGTGGGCGGGCCGCGAATCGCAGGGGCTTGCGGTCTGGGTGCAGGCCCGAGCGGAGCTGGGGTGGAAAGGGGTTGCGCACGTTGCCGATGCGGGGGCGGGGCTTGGTGCCCGAGCCAGACGCCATCAGTGGGGCCAAGCGGGCATTCTGCGCCGTTGGCGCCGTTCCATGCGCAGCTGCCGCCCGGGGGAAGCGCCCACCGGGGGGCCCCGCCGTCACGGACGAAGCGGCCCCACATATGTCACGGGGCTGCTTCGTTTGGGTAAAGTTGGAGCAATCGTAATGTAGCACTGCAACTCGAGGGATCGCCCCATTCGCACACACTCGTGCGCTTGGATCACGGGTACCAAGTAACACGACTGAGCCGTCCCGCCCCGCGCCGCAGTCCTTCGCCGAGGCGCTCTTCCCCAAGGTGCCCGCCGCTGTGGCGGCCAAGTGAGGCGGCGCGGGGGGGGGGCTGCCGGTGGCATCGTGCCGGGGGGCCAGCAGGGGCCAGCAGGGGCCCGCAGGGGGCAGCCCGGGCTACGTGTGGTGGTAGGGTTGTGTGCGGGGATGATGTCGCACAGGGTGCCGGTGGCATAGCCGAGCGGGGGGGGGGCCGTGCTGCCTAGCATGGGGGTGGAGGCAGGCGGGTGTGGGTCGGGCCAGGAGGGGGGCCTCCTTTGGCCGGGCGATGCCAGTCGGTCGGCTGAGGCCCAAGTAGGATGGAGAGCAAGGCCGGCAAAGTGCAGCGTCCAGAGCGCGTGTCGCGGTCTGCGGACGCGTGCAGACGCGGTGCAGATGTGGGAGCCGCTGGGCTTATGTGAGTCCGCCACGGCGGCGTTGGGTCGGTAACAAGGCGTCCCACAAGCTCGCCTCATCGACATGCGCCGTTGCAGCCCCGCACACAGCGACGCAACCGTGAACAGCGGGCGCCGGACGCCGATGCCGGAGGTCCAGGCGCACTCACACCAACAGCATGGTGGCTGAGGCGGAGGCTGCGATTGGGCGCGGGCCGGGCCGCGTACGCCTTGCCAGCGCAGCTGCAGCTGCCGAGCAGTGGAGGGTCCCTCGGCTGGCTGGCGGCGATCAGGGGGCTTGGCACTTGGCGCCGATGGCGAGCCGCGTGCCGGCGATGGCGGCACGTGGCGACCGGCTGGCTGGCTGGGGGGCGCTGCGAGCAGGGGCCATGGCGCGCATGGCGCCGGGTGTGGTGACGGCCTGGCTCGCTGCCTGGCGCTACCCCGCCGTGCCCCGCCCCCGAGCATGCTCCGCACCTCGTGCGGCTTTGCCTTGCCCTGGCGATGTCAGGCTTTTTGTGGAATAATAATGAATGGGGATGCACCCGACCCTCCGATGTCAGGCTGTGTCATGCAATTGGATGACGCGCTGCACCCTCGTTGGGCACGCTGCAGCAGCTGCCGAGCCAGCGGCGTGGCAGGGGGGGAGGGGCAGCTGCGTGGGGGGTCGCGGCCACGCAGGCGGCGGGCGTGGGAACGCCAGCCGCGCCGTGCGCGCGGGTTGCCGCCAGACGAGGGACGGGTGGCAGTAACCGCGCTCACATCATCCGGCCCGCACCGGGTGCCTGCACCGCACCCGCCTGCCGTCCACGGCCGTACCCTCGCAGCCGCTGCACGTCGGGCGGGCCGCAACCGCAGCCGAGGGGGCCGCACTCGAACGCGGCATGCGGCAGGCCGCATTGCCGCAGCATTAACCACACCACGCCAGTACCTCTCATACACACAACCCCGCATCCGCTCATACTCAGCGCCAGCGGCTGGCGCCATTCACCCTGCGCCCGCTCACGCGCGACCACCAACAGCTACCAGCTGCCTCCAGCGCGGCACATAGCCTGCGTCCTGTCCAGGGAGCGAGGCTTCAGTGCACGAACGGGGGGCGCCCCGCGTCTGCCTGCACCCTGCCACCCTGGCTGCGCAGCGCCCCCCGCAAGCGCCCCTCGCACTACCTTTCCCCCAAGCACGCAAAAGGCCCCGGGCTTCCTCGCGAAATGTCTCAATGGCGATGTGGTGCCCGTAGCAGGCGGCTCGCGCGCACCAACCCACACGCGCCGTGTCGCGGGTCACACGCCGCCGGCCCGCCCTCATAATTTATTAGGGCCCCCCGGTGCCCACTTCCAGTGCCGGCAGATACCGCAACTGGACATCGCAATCGCAACCGCATTCGCACGCCCAACAACACAGATGGCGCGTCGGCCCGCCTGCCGCCCTCCCTGCCGTTGCAGTCGCGGATGCGCAGGCGGCTCTCAACGTCGGCTGACCCACGCTAAAAGATATCAACTAAAGGCCATAATACGGTAAGCGAGCACGCAACCAGCTTCCCATCACACCCCCTCCATCTCAGGCGTCACGATGACATGCCGGCTTCCGCGGCCGCACCCGGCGTTCTCGTTGGTTGGCACACAAGCTCCTGCTTGGCGATGATGGCGCATGGCCTGCCGGAGCCACACTCTGCGCCGCGCGAAGCCTGCCCGAACTGCGGGCGCCGCGCCATGCAGGCCGCACAGCTGCAATGCCTCCCCCCAGCTGCAGGCCGCACAGCTGCACGCGGCAGCGCCCAGCGCGCGCAGCGGCCCCTCGCGCGGCACACGCGAGGGCGCTGATGCGCTGTAAGGCAGGGCGCCAACGGCTGGGATCGTGGGGCGCCCACATCGCGCTCGGCTCAGCCATGGCCGTGCCGCCCACCTCGGCAGCAATGCAGACCTCGTGCTGCGTCAGCCACGCGCCACGTCACACCAGCCATCCTCGCTCATCGTTCCGGCCCACCGAGGCCCCCCGAGGCCCGCGCAGGACGCGTCCGTTTGGTGCAAGCCCTCCGACGACACCGCCCCCACCAGCACGGGTCACCCTCTATCGTTTAGCACTGCCTATTGAAGCATATACCACGCAGCGCCGCTGCCGCCGGCGCGCACCCTCTGCCGGGGGGCTGCCCAGCTGTTTCGCCGGGCCCCGCACACGTCACCCGTGAATGATGCGCCACGCGCGCAATCCCCAAGCACGGCCACGGAGCCCCCATCCCCGGGCATCACTCCGAAGGGCCGCACGCAAGCGCTCCATTTGGTCTCAGCTATTGCTTGAGCGACCCACGTACACGTTTCAGCCACCATGCCCCACCGAACCCCGCCTATGCCTGCGCTCGCCCGACCAGCCCGCAACGCGCCACCTACAGGGGCGGCCTGCGCGGCAGCCCCTGCCTGCCGGCGCCCATGAACGCCGCTGCCCGCTCGTCCCAGGCGCTGACCCCGGGCGGCAGTGGCGCCCCCCAAGACGCCTGCTGCGCCCCCGCTGCACCCAATCCTGCCCCTGCCGGCTGCAGGTCAAGCGTCAGCGGCAAGCCCGCCCCCAACTGCCACTGCTGGCTATGCTGCTGCTGCTGCTGCTGCAGCTGCTGAGGATGAGGCGCCGGTGCGGCTGCCGACTGCCGCGCCTGCTCCCAGGCAAGCTGCTGTTGCTGCTGCTGTTGCTGTTGCTGGGGATGGAGGGCATGATGCGCGAACTGCTGTTGCTGCTGATGTGGCTGGGGGTACTGCGGCTGAGGATGCTGCTGCTGAGGATACTGCTGCTGAGGATGAGGATACTGCTGAGGATGAGGATGCTGCTGCGACGGCTGCTGCTGCGACGGCTGCTGCTGCGACGGCTGCTGCTGCGACGGCTGCTGCTGCCAGCCGTGCGGCGCTGGCTGCGCGGCCGCAGCCGTTTCGGCGCCCCAGCCGGCGGCCGCCCCGTCCAGCATGCCGCCGCCCTCCAGGCCTGCAGAGCGGCCGAGGGAGCGGCCGGCGGTCGACCGGGGCTGCAGGGCGCGCGGCCGGGCGACGCTGCGCTCCTTGAGGAAGTCGGTGAAGGGCTCCGACGCCCCGTCGCTGAGGAGCGTGGCGCCGGCCATGGCGCACCCCACAAACCAGTCGCCGCTGCGCGCCGCGGAGCCCCGGCCGCCGCCGCCAGGCGCGCCAAGCGACTGATGCGACACGAGTCGGGGGCCTGGCGCCTGTACGGAGGCGGCGGCGGCGGCGCTGCCAAACCCGCCGCCGCCGCTGAACCCTGCCGGAGCGAGCCCGGACTGGTGCGCCGCCACCTGCTGGGCACCGCCGCCGCCGCCACCGCCTGCGCCGGCCAGGTTGCCCCCCATGAGCGCGGCCATGGTCGCCGCCGCTTCCGGCGTGTTGAGCACGCGCGAGTTCCTGTTTGCGCTGCTGCCGTGCTGCGCCGCCGCCGCCATGCTGCTGCCCGCCGTCAGCCGCGTCAGGGCGTCCGAGGCAGCCAGGGAGCCGCTGCCGCACACGTCCACGCACATGGCGTCGCTCACACTGCTGCTCATGGGCCCGCTGCCGCCGCCGTACATGCCGCCGTGCAGCAGCCCCGACACCGCCTGCGGCTTGGCGGCGCCCTCGGCCATGCGCTGGCGGGGGAGCAGCCCCGGCAGGGCGCCCGCCGCACCGGTGCTCTGCCGCGGCCCTGCGCTGACCGCCGTCATGAGGCCGCCGCCGCCGCCGCCGGGATGCGGGGGCTGGTCGCCGCTCACCAGGCTGGCCAGCATCGCATCAATGTCGGCGTCGCTCGCGGCGCTGGAGGGCAGCCCCGGCAGCAGCGGCGTGCCCAGCTCGGTGGCGCCGCGCTGCCCCGCGGGCGCCCGGCCGCCCCAGGAGGGCGTGCCGTGCAGCAGGAAGGGCGTCGCGCCGCTGCGGCCGTCCAGCAGCGAGGGCGTGCTGAAGGGGCCCAGCAGCTGCGGCGCGGCGCCCGACACGGAGGCGGCGGTGGAGCCGGCGCGGCCGGGCATGCCCGGGCTGGCGCCGGTGCGGCCGCAGGGCATGCTGAGCGGCCCCATGGCGGTCAGCGCCGCCAGCCTGTCGTCGTGGCCGCTGTCCAGGCTGGCGTCGCCCAGCATGCTGCCCAGCGCCAGCGGCCGGATCGCAGCCACGGTGGCGCCGAAGGGCGCGGTCGGCACGCTGGAGGTGCGCGCGGGCCGCAGGGCGCCGCTGGACGCGGGGTGGTGCAGGGACGCCTCCAGCTGCTGCGCCTCGGCGCCCGGGCCGTCGCCGCCGGCGCCGTCGTCGGCGGCCACGCCCTCGCTGTGTGGCGGCGCGCAGGCGTCGTCGGCCTCGTGCGGGCCGCGGCGCCGCCTGGGCACGCCCTGCGGATGCGGCAGCGAGCACGTCAGGCCAGGGCATGGCTTGTTGTGGGGGGCAGAGGCGGAGGCAGAGGCCCTGCAGAGGGCCCCGGGCTGCCGTGGCCCTCCCGCCCGGTGGAGCGGTTTGCGGCCCGGCACTTGGTCGCGAGCCGGGGGATCGCGGCCGCCGGTGCATGCCTCTAGGCCGTCAACACGCTGCTGAGGGCGCTGCTCTTAAGGCGCTGCTCTCAGGGTGCTGCTCTCAGGGCGCTGCTCTCACGGTGCTTCTCTCAGGGCGCTGCTCTCAGGGCGCTGCTGTGGGCGCCTATCGGCCATCGCACCTGCAGCACCGGCAGCCCGTGCTGCTGCAGCCACTTGCCCAACGTCATGCCGGAGGGCAGCACCTTGATGCTGACGTGCCACTTGGCGGTGGCGGTGCCGCCGAGCCGCTCAAACCTGCAAGCCGGGGAAGGGCACAGGTGGGACTGTCGCAATCGCACCCAAGCAACCAAGGCAGATGCGCGACGAGGCCTGCAGCCAGCGAGCCGCAGCCGCACCTGCCGCGGCTCATGAGCTCGCCTCCGCTCTCGATGCAGTCGCCTGCCGTTGGGCGGATGGGCGAAGTTCGCAGGCGGGCGGGAGCGGGGAGGTGGGGCAGAGGCCAGTGGATCATCCAGACCGCAGACGGCGCCATCTCCCCAAGCGCAGCACCGGCAAGTCCGCGTGCATGGGGTGCGACCCTCACCCCCACTTACCGCCGGTTAGGTATAGCGACGGGTGGAAAACACCCAGCGCGCCGCGGCTGACGGCTAGGGAGCAGTCCTTGGCGACTGCCCCGCCTCCGCCTCCGCTGCTGAGTAGGTCCGCGACCTCGAGCGCCCGGCGCTGCGGGTGATGCGAGGGGGTTACCGCGGTTCAGGACTGGGCAGGCTGGTGACAGCCTCAACCCCCCCTCTCAACTCTCACAGCTCAGACACCCAGAGTGCGAAGCTCACCTTGCGAGACGCCACCTGTACAGTCACGGGCTCCGGTAGCGCTAGCGGCTGCGCTCGGCCGGCGTTCGCTGTGGCTGCCGATGGGCCGTCTGTGCGGCGTGCGGGTGCCAGCGCGTCGGCCCCCACGGCCATGGCGTTATCCTGCGCCGGAAGCTTCCACGCAAGCAGCGACTCCTCAATGGGCACGTCCATCTCCCTCGGGTCGGTGCAATGCCGGTCGCCGGTTTCTGCAATGCCGTCGGGCTCCTCCAGGGACAATGTCATTGCTTGTCTGCTGCCGTCGAATACTCCAGCCAGCGAAAAATTCGCATCATCAAAGAGCTCGGGCTCCTGCTTTGTGACGGACGGCCCATCAGCACGCCCAGCGGCCACGGCGTACCAACCAAGGCCAGCGCCATCCTGGCTGCTCTTCATGTCCAAGTGAACAGCAGTCAATGCGAGCGCAGCGCGCGTGGTCTCGGGCGCAGAACTGCCAAGCGCGAGCTTCCCTGCTGCGGTTGTCCAGCAGCACGTTGAGCTACGTACACCACGTATGATGGCTAGACATGCTATCTCGAGTTAAAAGAAAGTTTGAGTTTCCACTCATACACTTGCGAGCTCTGCCACATTGCTCGGCACTAGCTGTAACAGGTATAAGGACATAGTTTTTACGTTTAAACAGGTTGGCGCTAAGTAAACACCCCGACTATTATTGTGTTGTCATCGTGCCAACCGAAGTCGCGGCACTGCCAGTGGGGTTCAGCTTGTCGACCGGCGTTCATGGGTACACGGGGAGCAGGGACGGCATAATTTGGGACGCGGTACCGGTGCTAGGGCGTCCCCGTACACACGCCCATTCAGCGTGGACCAAGGGGGACGCCAGTAGGACCTGCGTGGACCAGCGGGACCCCTGGTGAGGACGATGCCTCCATATTTGCAGGCCCCTGTCATTCTGCATCTTTGGTGCGCCCTTGCTAATGGCAAAGCGCGCAGCGTACGGCTACATCCGGTCTGCCTGCCATGTATATGGCAGCAGGTGTGTGCATCACGGGAGAGGGGGCGGCAGCCTGCGTACATAGATGGATGCGAAGGCCGGCGGTTTGGCCCCGCTGGGGAGGCCAGGGGAAGGGGGACGAAAGTGGTATGGGCGGGACCCCGGAGGACAGCCAAGCCCCCTCCCTCGACCGCTCCCTCCGTCTTCTCCTCGCTCCCCGCACAAGGCATCGAGGGGGCCCAGGTCACGCACCCATAGCCAACGCCCCATGTGTAAGCAGGCAAGCATGTGTACACATGCGGGGGCAGGGGTGACGGCTGCTGCCCAGGCTTGGAAAGCAAGTACAACCAGCGAATACCACCTCAGAAGCAAGCACTAGCCGGCGCTACGTGGGCCTTGTTAGCCGAGCCGTCCTCACTCCTCAGAGTAACTATGGTAGGGTTTGCATGGTAACCGACGCCCTGCAGTTCTGCACTGCTGCTGGCAGACAGGCGTTTGCTGCGTATTATACCTTACCATGGTGCGGCAGCGGTGCAGCGGTCGCAAAGGTTGCAAGCCTGCCTGCTGCTGGAAACGCCAACTACCGCTGCTGTGGTCACGGCACGAGTTCTCGGCCCCTAAGCTTGTAACAAACGTTTCACGCACAACGCAATTGTTACCTGTAATGCAGTAGTTCTGCGCTGCTGTGGCAATACGTGACAAATGCATGGCTTCGCCCTGGTGCTTCCCATTAGATTGCAGCATGTAGGTAGAAGGCTGCAGAATGCAACGTAACGTAGAAACGACCTTACTCGAGGGCTTGCCATGACAAATGCGCTCATTGCGGCCTGGATGGCCTCGTTGCTCTTGTGTGCCGCATTCGATGCGCACATATTATTAGCATCGAGCACATCTTCTCTATTGCAGTTGCTGGTACTGCTTCAACACGCAGGCCCGTAGCCCACCGCACATTCGAAACTCCCCAGCTGCGCATGGGTGCATGGCTCGCCCCAGAAAGAGGCCACCCAGACCAAACGCAAACAGTCGGTCTTTATGCGGTTGTCGCCGGGGCTATTTCAGGGGTCTCGGGCACACCGACAACCGTGCCCTCGCCCCACGGGCCTCGTCCTTTGGCGCAGGCCAGCGCCGCTCCCAGGGCCACGCCCGCGGCCCAGCCTAGCAGCGGCGCCAGAGAGCAGCACGGCCAGGCGTCCTGCGGGCGCAGCGGCGAGCGAGGCAAGCGAACAAGGCGGCCGCTGCACCGTGGGGTGAACAATTAAACACGCAAGCGACGCCAAGGACGTCCTCCTTGCTGCAGCTCGCTCCGTTGCACCCAACTGCTGGACATCAGTACTTACAAACTTTCTACTCGGAAATCTCCTCTCTGCTGCTCGGCTTTCTTCCCCACGATGGACTGAACTCCTGTCCACCGACGCCCGGCCTGCGCTGGGCGCGGCGGACACCGGGCGGAGTAGGTGGCAACGGCCTGCTGTGGTTACCAGAGCGTGTGGAGGCCGGATCCATTCCGCGTGTCGCCCTGCTCTTTCCCGACCAGCCACGAATTCGTGCGATTCGTTCATCGTGTCGCTTTACAGCGGCCAGCCCTCACTATGCTCCCCACTCAGCAGATCGAGACCGGGTGGCTGGCCCCACATCAACCCCTGCCGAAACCCGCCTCCCATCGGCAACCGCCCATATTGAGGATGACCTAGTGGCCGTAGTGGTGACAGTTACCACTACGACCTGCTGTGGTTACCAGAGCGTGTGAAGGCCGGATCCATTCCGCGTGTCGTCCTGCTCTTTCCCGAGCAGCCACGAAGTGCCTGGCTGCCCCGCACAGCTGCAGGCGCCGGGGGCACCCGATCACGGGCGCAGCTAGTCGGGCGACGGCGGTGGCTGCAGCCGCCCTGCCTGGCCAGCCAACGCGCGGCGCGCCGGTGCGGTGCGTGCTCTCTGGCGCCGGAGCTTCCTCGGCGCTGACGACCCCTCCGCGCATGTAGAGGTTAGGTTGCGCAAGCAAGCAAATGTTCGCTGGAGTGTCGGTAGGTGGCGCATCCGTGCCAAGCCAGCCAAGCCTGCCAGCGTACTAGCTGGCGCGCCTGCACAGCTGCGTGCAGTGGGCCCGACCTGATGACCTGACCTGACCTGACACCCGCTCCGCAGCTCCGCCCGCCGGAGGCCCCAAGCACGCAAGCCAGCAGGACCAGCTGCCCGGGGGCTTGCCCATGCGCCTTGGCGACCTTCGCTGCGCAGCAGAACTGCAGAAGACGGGGGGGCCACGGGCACACCGCCATATGACACAGGGATGCGTGTGTGGGGACCCGCCGGACTGTGGAGCGAGCCCCGCTCGGCCCCTGGGGAGCTCGCGCGCTTCGCAGCCTGGCTCACAGCCCTTACCCCTGCCTAGGCCAGGGCTCCGCGCCTCCGCCTCGTCCGCACACAAGCGGGTCGTGTTACTACATACATGCTCCTATTCCTGCTGAACACGCAAGTCCCAAGCATCACAGCCGCAGCACACACGCTGCTGTGCACTGGCGCAGTGCTTGCCTGCCTGGCCGCTTACCAATACATACATGGCTTCTCTCGAAGCTGCCACACCTTGGCAGTGAGCAACGCCCGGACCCACCGCCTGCCTGCCTGCTTGCCTGCCTGCGCCCTGCGCTGAAGGACGCTGCGGTCGTGCCCCCACGTGCGCTCGGGTCCAGCGCTCCGCCCGCCCTCGCTCCTGCCCCTGCGTGCGTACCGCAGCAAGTGAGCACCGGCGCCGCGCGGCGGCTGCACTGATGAGCCCTGCAGCCGTGATTGGGAGCGTCGTCGTCAACGCGGCGGTCGAGGGGAGTGATGACACTGCCTGGTTCGCCAGGGCCACCCGGCCTCGCACAGCAGGGTTCGCGGGCACACTGAGGGGCGCGCCGCGGCCAGGCTCCATGCATGCCTGCATGTGCAGCACTGACGCGCAACTAGCGCAACGCAAGCCGCCTGCCGTGCCCCAGACAGCCCGCCCCGGCAGCAGCCGCACACTGCTGCCGCATCA
The DNA here is from genome assembly GCA_001662425.1 of Chlamydomonas sphaeroides. Lineage (NCBI taxonomy): Eukaryota > Viridiplantae > Chlorophyta > Chlorophyceae > Chlamydomonadales > Chlamydomonadaceae > Chlamydomonas > Chlamydomonas sphaeroides. Next base: position 28,283 of record BDDC01000454.1, read on the forward strand.
GCAGGGCTCGTATCTTACCCGCTGCGAAGTCAACCGAGGTGGGTGAGTTCCCCTTGCCTTGCGGCCAGGAAGTCACCCGAAGTGGCGCCAAAGACGGTAGCGCCTAGCAGAAATCAGCACTTCGGGTGACTTCGCTAGGCTTGGGTCGCCTGAGGTCACCCAGCCCGGGTGAGTTCAGTCCCAAATGGACTACACGTCGGCACCTGCGCATCAGCAGTTTAATTGTGCCGCTGCCGCGCCGGTAGGGCACGCGGGGCAGCTCGCGGGAGCCATCAGGTAGGGAGGCAAGCAATGTGGCACGACTCTGTTGGCATGGCGCTGGATGGTGAGTGGTCATGGGCACGGGGCAAAGCGCCTGCTGACCCAGGGCAGCGGTATCTCCCTCGGCCTGACCAGCTGACCTGTGCCGTGTGCCATAACGCATAGAAACTTTATTTCGCCCAATCAGGTAGGTCTGTGTGCCGCCATAGCCCAATTTAGCAGGGCATTATGGCCCGATTGGCGACGGCTCAGATATGGTGGGGGATGGCGATAGAAGTCACCTGATTGGCGTGCTGCTGAGCCAACAGTCACGAGGCGGCGGCGCACATGCTTGATTGCCGCCGACAACACCAACGCCACGGGGTAGCTGGGGGGGCAGGGGGTAGGGGGCGGGTGCGAAGAGAGCAGCAGGCGTGTTCGTGATGCCTGCCTGTCCACCGCATGCCGCCCAGCGCTGCCCTAACCCTGCCTGGCAGCAGCAGCACATGCATGGGTACGGTAGATGGTTTGAAAGCCCTGGCCCCGCGAGCGAGGCCACCGCGCATGAGCTGGCTGGGCGGCTGCTGCTCCCCGGCTGCTGGTCGGTTTCGCTTTTCGCAATAGTTGGGATGATGAGGAGGTCGGGCCTCTTCTTGTGCAGGTCGGTTGGGGCTGCGCCGACGTCGAACAGCCAGGCCGGGGGGCGGTCTCCTGAGATGTAAGGGGGTGTGGGCATGGGGTCGCCTTGGTGGCGGGGCGTGTGGGCGTGGGTGGTTTGCGTTTTGAACGTTCCCGCGTCCATGATCATGTACGTAGCATCCGCCAAGTTCGCCCAGTGAGATTGCTCGGGCTATGGTTTGCACTGCGATGTTGTGCCGGAGCGTGCACAGGGGGTTGATTTCCTTGTGCTCGCACCCTCCGAGGATGTGTGCTGAGGAGTCCGGGCCGCGGCAAAGGGGGCATGGGGCGGCGTGGCCGTGCGTGGTGGGTGCCCGCCGGGGCGGTGGTCGGCGGCCCCCCTGTGCTGGCGGCCGTCGCGTTGGGTGTCGGTCTGCCGGGTTGGGCGGTCTGGGGCTGTTTCCCCTGCCGCTTGGCTTTGTGCTTGGTGCGCTTTTGGGGGGCGCACCCGTACTTGACCCCGAATTTGGCCGCCAGGGAGGCGTTCCACAGCAGCCCAGTGACTGCATCCTGATGCCGCGCGCTATGCTAGGCCATCCACGCGCATGAGCTGGCTGGGCGGCTGCTATGCTGGTCCCCGGTTGCTCACCGCCCATTGATCCATGGACGCATCCTTGCTCGCCCGGCGGTGGCAGGGGCAACGTCGCGAGAGCTACAGCCGCGAGGCTTACAGGAAGGGAAGTGGTCCAGTCTGCGTGCGGCGTCCCCGCGCGCACGCGCCCTGTACGTCCCTGGACGTACCCAACTTGCCTTACAAGTGAGCCCTAGAAAGAAACGAAAAGATTACCCTGGGGCTAGGCCGCCTAGGGTGGGTTAAGGGGACGGGGCATCCGGGGTCTAAGACCGCCTGCCACCGCCACCAAGTGAGCCCTAGCGCCGCCACGCACGCGGCCTGCCTCAACCCTGGCCGAGCCATCCCACGTCTTAACGTCGGAGGATCAGGTGCAACCCCGTTCATTTTTATTCCTTAGAACATCCCACGTCTTCTCCGCGCCCGGAAACCCACAACCCTCGTGACACCAATACAGACCCGTGTTCCCGGCCCCTATCGGCCCACGATGCGCAAATACCTTACTTTGATATCAAAACCAGCAAATTGTACGTAAATGCGGCGCGAGCGTGTAGCGGGTCTAAGCAAACATCGATGCCGCACACCCAGGGCAACCCCTGCGCACACCAACAGGGCAGGCCTTGTAATCTGACCTCGCACGCAAGGGTTTGCCGTTGCTTTGTAAGCCCAACAGTAATTGATGACGAAGACAGAAAGCCGATCATGCACCGATCCAAGAGCCGATATCACCGGTCGGTCAATCAGACACGCACGATTCCCCCTCACCGCACGTGAGAGCCCTGTCCGCAGAAATTAATAACCGCATGATTGACTACTTTGTCTGTGCAGCGCCCGCCGAGCTAAGATCCAATTGGCAAAGGACCTGAAGTATAGCTAGCAGTGCAGAGGAGTGCCATGCATGCCTGCATGCCGCCTGCTGTACGGCACCACAGTCATAGCGCATGCATGCGGCCGCGCTCGGGGCGCAGCCGGCTGGCGCCCCACAGCGAGCAGCGAGCAGCGAGCGGCGCAATACACGCTGGCACCGCCACAGGCAATGATGAGTAAGGAGCCCAAATGCACCTCAAGCAAAGCACGACGTGCCGGGCGCTCGATGTCCCGTGCCAAAGTGCCCAGCCAGAAGTGCCCCCCGTGTGAACATGCCTGCAGCAGTGCTGCCCCTCCCCTCCCCTTGCCCCTTTGCCCCTGCGATGCGCCAGCGGACGCAGAACCCTCCCCACCCCCGCGTGCTGCACGGCAACCTCCTGCCTCGCCTCGCCTCGCCTCGCCTCGCCTCACAGCTCGTGCGTCAGCGGCCGCAGCCGCAGGAAGGGCCGCCCGGGCCTCCCCCACAGCCCGTTGTGCTGCGCCGCCAGCTCGGCCACCGCGGCCACCACCGGTGGCGGCCCGCCCACAAACAGCCCCACGCGCAGGCGCTCCGCCGCCGCGCACGCCTCGCACGCCCCGCACCCGTCACGCGCCCAGTCGCCGCAGCCGGCGCCGCCCGCGGCCGCGAGCTCCTGCTGCAGTATGTTGACGACGGTCGGGCGCTTGGGCCGGACCAGCGCGTTCATGCGAGCCAGCAGGGGGTGGCTGCTGGGGCCCCGCAGCCCCTCCAACCCCTGGCCACTCCTGCCGGCAGCGCACGGCGGCGTGGGCGCCTTTCCGCAGCCGCCGCCCTCCCCGGCCCCACCATGCCACTTCTGGCTGCCGCGCCCATCAGCACCGCCTGCGCCAGCCAACCCGATGATGATGGCGTCGGTGATGAGGGCAGCTGGCCACGTGAAGGACGCGGGCTCGCAGGTAGTTGTGGGGGAGGTGGCGGTTGTGGAGGGGGTGGCGGTGGCGGTGGACGGCGTGGCGCAATGGACCGTGTCAGGCGTGGCGCCGTGCGGCGCGGCCGTCAGGGGCGACGCCGCCGCGTCGGCGGCCTGCTGAGCGAAGGGCGACGGCGACGTCCCTCGCTTGGGCGTGCGAGGGCTGCTGGTGGTGGGGGCCGCTGGCGCAGCGCCCAGTGAGCCGCCGTACTCGGCCAGGTCCGCCGCCGAGGTGGCCGAGGAGGGGTCCTGGCTGTCGTCGCTGTCGTCGTCGCCCCGCTGGTTGTCGGAGCAGCAGGCGCTGCCTGGAGCCACGGCGGCCGGATGCGCCCCGTGCCTCGCGCGAGGGCAGTCGTGTGCTGCCGCCTCGCCCTGCTGCTGCGCCCGCCGAGCGTGCAAAGGGGCCACCAATGATGACATCTTGCGCCGGCGAAGAACAGCCACTCTGCGAGTGGGCGCATACCGGTACGCAGGCAGGCAGGTGTCGGCGACCGTGCACGCGCCAGGCAGGCACGGGGCTTGCTGCCGCCGCGTCTGGACTACCGCCACCGCGGCCTCCGCCCAGGCATTCCTGCCCTACGTGCGTCTTCATCCCCCTTCCCATCCTCCGTACTGGCTGGCTGGCCCGCAGCCACTGCAGCAGGGTAGGCTCCTCGCTCCATCCACTTCCCGCCCGCCCGCTCGCAGGCCCCCTCACCCGTGCGCGGCCGCCACCATCAACGCCGGCGGCAGCAGCCCTCCCGCCGCCAGCGCCACGTACTGCAGCAGCCCCACGCGGCTGTTGTAGGCCTCGGGCGAGCCGCGCCGGGCAGCAGCCGCCACGGACGCCGCCTCGTAGCCCTGCGCCGCCAGCAGGCCGCAGAAGCCGCCCACAAAGGAGGACAGCGCGGCGGCGGCCCACAGCAGCGCGGGCGCGGGGCCGGGCAGCAGCGGGTGCGCCAGGGGGGCGCTGCGGGCGGGCGGCGGCGCGTTGCGGAAGGATGCATACATACGGGTTTTAGGGCTTTGTTGGTGTGAAGATCGCGACGGCGGGTGGAGGCGGCGGACGGCACGATAGGATGGCGGGGAAGCCAGGGGAAGCGCGCGAGGTTGGCGGGAGTTGAGCTTTTGCATTTTGCCGCTGCCGCTGTGAATCACCTGGACGCAAAGAACGGCTTAGGCGGCGCCACCAGGAAGGCGTCGCTCATTGCCACCTGCTGCGGATAAGGATGCGCCGCCGCCCGGCTGTCGGCCTCCACGGTGATGGTGGCCGCCGAGCAGCCGCCCCCGCCGGCGCAACCGCCCCGGGAAGCGGGATGCACAACAATGGCCTGCGCTGCTGCCTCTGCTCCCGCGCCTGCCGCTGCGCTGCCGTCCTGCGCCACCGCCGCCTGAGGGAGTTGCCCCGCGGGCTCCTTGCCCTGCGTGTCGTACAGGTGCAGCCGCAGCCAGGGCGCCCCGGGCTGGCCGCTGGGGTATTGGAGGGGGCGCAAGGGAGGCACGGCGGCAGGTCAGTCATCAGGTCCACGGCCCACGACACCCCACTGACTCAGGGGCAGGCAGCCCGCCGCGCACTCCCCGCTGCGCCGTTCGTCCGTCCGGACCTGCTGCCGTCCTGCGCCCCCGAGGCGGCCTCCAGCAGCTCCCGCGGCAGCGCGGCCAGCTCCGCCCGGGTGCGGCACGACCACACCAGGACCGCGCGGCACAGGCGCGGCCGCCCGCAGCCGGCGGCGTCCTCCTCCGCCGCCGCCGCCGCCAGGCTGCGGTGCGCCGCGGCCAACTCCGCCAGCATGCCGAGGGCAGGGGTCGCCTGCGGCATGCAGGCAGGCAGGCAGGCAGGCGGGCAGGGCACCAGGGTTTGAAGGCCCCTGCTCGTGCACGCACATACATGTGAGGCAAGGGCTCAGCGCGCCCAGCGCGCGGCTGCTGGCTGCTGCGCCTCGCTTGCTTGCCCCCTGTCCTGCCCCCGTCTCCCACCCCTGGCCCTCTCTCACCCCCATGCCGCCCGCCACGAAGACCGCCACGTCCAGGTTCCACATCCAGCCCCGGCCCGCCGCCACGTAGGGCCCCGCCACGTGCAGCCGCAGCGGCGGCGCCAGGCGGGCGGGCAGGGCAAGCGGCCCGCTGGCGCACCCAGCAGGAGGAGGGCAGTGCAGCGCCTTGGCGCCTGGCGCGCTCCACGCGGCGGGGGCCGGCGGGCTTGCGCCAGGCTCGGCGCGGGCGGCGGCCGCCAGCAGCCACTGAGCCAGGCGCTGGGGGTGGAGGAAGGGATCGGCAGGGGCGGGGTGGACGGAGCTCGGCAAGGCGCCCATGCTGCTAGGCCTGCTGCGTAGCCGATGCCTGCCCGCTTCCGGCCCGCTACCTGCCCACTGCCAGCCTTGCCCACCTTTTCCAAGCCCGGTCCAGACCAGGCCCTCCTGCCTGCACCCACCCACCTTGGTCCAACGGCCGGCCACCTTGAGGTGCACCACCAGGCGCCGGCCGTGCGGCCCGCGCTCAGCAGCGCCGCCCTCGTCCCGCACGCCCGCGGCGTCGGCAAGGTCGCTGCAGCTGCTGCTGACGCTGCAGCGGTGGATGCAGCCCATCTCCACGTCGGCCCCACTGGGCACGTGACGCAGGCAGGGCCGAGTCGTGCGGCTGGCCGCCGGGCGCGGCGGCGCGCTGGCGACGCTGAAGGGGTGCGACTGCCACCAGCTCAGCTGCGGCGCCAGCACGTGGACCAGCTCGCCGCCCACCCAGGAGAAGCCCTGCACGGCCAAAAAGGCAGCATCCCCATCCTCAGCAGCAGGGGAAGTAGGCGCAGGGGCGTCGGACGCAGGCATGGGGGCTGCGCCAGGCGCGAGCGGGCTCCAGCACGGGGGCCCGGCCTAGCAGGGAAGGTCTCGTGCTCGCGCCGGCGGGGGCAGGGCCCGCCCCAACTACCCATCCACCCACCCACCATGCTGGTGGGCAGCGACAGGGTGACAAGGCCGCCGTCGCGGGACACCACCGCCACCGCCATGTGCTCCGCGACCGCCGCCGCGCCGGCTGCGGCGGCCTGCGCCGCCGCTGCCTCGGCGGCGTCCGCGGCTGCGGCGGCCGTGTCGTCCGACACAACCACCAGGCCCACGGAGGTTGAGTTGAAGGCGGCCTGCGAGGAGAGGCAGCAGCGGGGTCATGGCCGGCAGGCAATCAGCAGGCATGGAGCGAGGACGCAGCGGCTGAGGCCGTGAGCGGTGCCCGCCGCCGAGCCGCGCCCGCCTGCTGCCCGTCTGCTCGCCGCCGTCCCGCCGCACCTGCACCCGGCGCAGCGCCAGGTCCATCAGGTACAGCAGCGCACCTGTGAATGGGGACACGGGGGTAGGGCAGGGGTACCAGTGAGAGCAGGGATGGGCAGCAGGTCGTGCGTGGTGGTGACACGGGCAGGCAGGTAGCGTCACGCGCGTGGGTTGGTACGAGGGCAAGATCGCCGCGGGCAACGCCCCCCGCCCGCCAGCCTGCCCCCGCCGCCCGCCCCACCCGGCATGATGAGCGGCGCCATGTCCTTGCGGTGCATGCAGCCCAGCAGCACGTAGGCGATGCCAGCTGGGGGCGGGGAAACGGAAAGGGAACGGGGAAGGGGAAGGGGAACGAAGGGAAAGGGACCGGGGAGGGCAGGGGGGCGTGTGTGTGTGAGTCAGTGAAAGTGGGGTTCACGCTTGAAGCGGGCGCGCGGCAGGGGAGGGGCGGTTAGATAGGGCCAACAAAGCAAGGCACTGCGTGTCGAATGTCTGAGTCTTCCGCCGCCCGCTGCTCACCCACGACATGCAGGTTGTGGAAGACGGCGTAGGCCCTCCGCCGCACCCACGGCAGTGCCGCCGCAGACATGAGAATGCCCACGATCATGGCCGCCAGGCCCGCGGCGGGGTTGGCGCGATCGTTGAGGCCCCACAGCTTGGTCGAGTCCAGCCTGGTGGGGTGGAGCGGGGGAGGCAGCATGCAGGGCGGCAGGAGCAGGGGGCGTGATGAGGACAGCATGCAGGGCAGGAGGCCAGCGGAGTCATGCTGCGCGCCGGCCGAGGTGCTGATTGCCGGTGCTCGCCCGCCCCGCTGCGCGCAGATAGACCCACGTGCATCCCCGCCCAGCCTCACATGCCCTTGCGGTCCCAGTCCGCCATCACCAGCGCTCCGTGCAGCCCAAACAGCAGCAGCGTGACGTGGCCCAGCCACCTGCGCCCCGCAATGCAAGGGCGCACAGGGTGGGCCAGAGGTCAGGCCAGGTCAGGTCAGGTAAGGTAAGGCCAGGTCGGGTCAGGTCGGGTCAGTTCGGTTCAGAGCATGCCGCCCCCGCTGCCTGCCGCACCTACCGGTGGTACTTGTTGAGCGCTGCGAAGTCGGCCCCCGGCAGCAGCCAGGCCACCAGGCTGGTCCGCGGCAGGGGGAAGAACAGCAGCAGCAGGTCCATGCGGGCCACCCAGGCGGTGTACTTGGCCAGGCTGGGGGCAGGTGCGAAGGTGCGGGAGAGGCGGCAGGAAGGGAGAGGGCGGGGTGGTTGCTTGGCGGTGGTGTGTCGCCTCGGGACTCCGACAGTTGGCTCGAGGGCCGGTGCCACCCGCCAGGCGCCAGCTCCACTTCCTGTTCGTGGTCAAGTTTGAAAAGCCCTGCCCCGAGCGCGCCTTGAAGCCGCCATCAGTCCGGCGCCTCGGCGCCGACACCACCACGCGCGCGCCCCGGGCTTGCCTCGGCCGTCCTTTGCCTCGCCGTCGGCCCCACGCCTCCGCGCGTGCGCGCGCGCCGCGCTTGCGACCCGTACGGACGCACCTGTGCAGGTTGCTGTCGACCTGGGGGCCGTCGGCCCGCGCCCGCGTGATGAGCGCCACCAACCAGGCCAGGTGCAGCGCGGCCCAGGCCGCCACCAGCAGCGCGTCGCCCAGGCTGAGGCCGGCGGCGCCCATGCAGGCGCGCCACAGGCCCCGCGGCGGCAGCCGGTAGCTCAGCAGCCGGGCCGCCTGCGGGGTGGAGGGAGGGAGGGGAGGCGCATGCACGGTGGACGGGCGGCGGACGGCGCACAAGTGTGCGGTGTGGAGGGGAGGGGAGGTGGGGGGAGACCGAGGAGGGAGCAGGTGGGCGGCGGGCTGGGCGGCGTGCGGTCAGTCCAACAAACCTACTGGCCAGGGCGGGAGTCAACGGACGGACCGTATGCGGCAGTGCGGCCAAGGCGGTGGAGGGCGACGCCAGCAGCGCCAGCAACGCCCAGCTAGCCGCGCCATCAGGACCGGACCTCACCTTGCGCGCCACTCGTCTCAGGAGCTGGACGAGCGTGGCGGCGCAGGGGGTCGGTCGTTGCGGCTGGGCAGCCCCCGGCTCCGTGACGACGACGGAGGCGCGGACTTGAGGGTCATTGTCCTCCGTCAGCCTCAGCGCCAGTAGCCCTGCCGCGCACAGCGCCACCAGCAACGTGCCGCACCAGTGCTCGATCACCTGCAAGGCGGCGGCAGAGACAGCATGCACGCAGCACAGCGCTCGGCTGCAGGAGCAGCAGGCGGGGCAGCGAGCCGACTAGCACGAGCGCGTGGGGTCGAGCACGCGTGACGCCCGGCCCATTGCCAGCTCTCCGCTGCGCACAGCGATCATCGGCTTGCAAGCCCGCCTGGATGCATGCAGCCCAAGTTCAAACACCGCAGGACCGCGCCCTGCCCTCTGCACCCCACCGACACGTCACGTACCGCCATGGTCACGGTGGGCGCCAGCACGGGCCGCGCGTCCGTCCGTAAGCCGGCCACGTGCAGCCCCAGCGAGCCACGCCACCTGGACAGCGCCGCATGGACATCGTCCTCGGCCAGCGACAGGAACAGAGTGTAGAACAGGGCCAGGCCAGTCAGGTTGAGCAGCAGTACCGCCCACAGAACCGCGCGGAGCGCGGCGCGGATGGAGGCACGGCGCCGGCTGGCGCCGCCGGCGGCAGGCGTCCTGGGGCGGGTGGCGAAGGCAGGGCAGGGGCTGGGATGAGTGCGAGGTAGGACGTGCGAAGGTCGGGCTGCGGAGGTACGCATGTCTGTTCCTCCTGGGCCCTCCCGGGCCCAAAGCAAGCCGTAGGCGTACGAAGCTAGCGAAGAGGGCTCGATGGCCGGGCTCGCAAAATGCGTCGGGCAGGCGAGCGCAGCCTCATTACCTAGCGTGTTGTGTTTCGACATAGATCGCCCTGGCGCAATACGCCGTCGCGTCCTCGCAAGGGCAGGCGCAGGCGCAACCGGCGCGAGCGACTGTGATGGCTCACCTCATGTGTTCCAATGGAGGCCCGTTGCCAGACCGCGGTAACCCCATCGGTGGCACTTTGGCAAGTGCACTATTGCGACCCAGGTCGCACGGTGCCGTCAAGTACGCGTTGGTGCGTGCGTGGCGCTTAATTTGCAGGGGCAGCTGCGCTGCAACAGATAAGCTTCTACAGATACTAACAAAAGTAGTGCTGCAATCATCAAGCGTCGATTCAAATGAGTTCGACGTGGTTCGATTCGCGGCCGGCAGGAGGCTGAATGGGTCAGGCAACTGCTGCACGAGTACGTACGTGCGGGGTTCGCTCGGGACCGGACCGACTCTGTGACCTCCAAGTCAGCGAAGCCACGGAGCTAAATTATAGTGCAAAGCCTTAGACTAGATTGGTTTCGCACTAAACAGCAGCGTAGCTGCTGCGCATGGGCGAGGAACATCTGCGCACCGAGCGACGTCGGAACTAAGCTCCAACGCCGCAACCTGATAAACTGAAAACTCACCACAAGATGAGGCGATGAAAATCCTCTGGGGCGGAACAAGCGTCCTCCATGGTCCGCCGTTCGACGACTCTCCGGTTACCGGTATCGCACGCAGTTACCGGTTACGTGGCGGTACTACCTCCATCTGCCTCCTCGCCACCGAAATTTCGGCTGCCCAACGACGGAGCTGGTTGTTCATTAGTTCTCTGCAGCATAAGTCTTCCCAGCACGCCAACACGCGGCGGCCTGCTGAAGCTGCGTCGCGAGCAACTTGAGCAACATTGCGCCAAGGCTTCTTTGTACAAATTAATGTTTTGGGTTGCAATGAGCCTCTCTGAGCGAGGTAGCTTGTGGCAGCTTCGCGCCGTTTGACACAGCGAGAGCGGCAGCAGCAGCAGGGGCGACAGCGAGCGTGCATTAAGATCTACGGTCCTCCGTCCCCTGGTCCTGCCATTACAGGCAGTTGGGGCCAGGAGGACCTCCTGGTTCGGGCGGCTACGTATGTCCGGCCCGTGGGGATATGGCACTTGTCGGCAGGGGGCTTCTCCCCTGCTTGTCGGTGTGCCCGAGACCCCTCAAAACGTCACCAGCTATGATGACCGCATTATGACCGACCGCGTGGTCTGGTTGGTGTGCCTCTGGGTGGCCTCTTCCTGCACCCATGTGCAGCTGGGATAGGTTTGAGAGTAGTGCTCGACGGCGGCAGCAGGCCAATCTATCTGTATCTGTCCAGGTGAGGCCACGGACTGCTCCTTCGTCCGTGCCCCCAGGATGTCCCACGAGCCACAACATCTGCACGCTCGAAGCTTGTGTTGACGCGGCGGCCGCGAGTTAGAAGCCGCGTGAGCAAGGATCTGTGAGCAGAGATGCCGGCAGTGACCGGCTTCGCCAGCTGCACATCCTGCAAGCTGGCTCAACAATCTCAGCACCTGTGCTTAGGAGACGCACTAGTAGGCCGGTTGGGGCACGGCGGACGCCAACTTGGTCCTCTTAAGGCATGGGGGCGAGGGGCCGGGGGCGGCCGGGGGCAACGCGCCAGGGTTATGCAGGGCACACAGTGACAATGACACTGCGCGCCAAGCCCTTTTCACCAATAGTACGCTATGACAACGCCATGGAGTAGCAAGCATGGCTGCACCTTGCTCCCGTGGGCCCAGCGCCTATGGCCTTGATACAACCCTGAGCAGGGTGCTGTTTGTTTGACATCAACGATAGACCTGAGCAATGACGTCTGCGGCTAGCGTGGCGTTAGCTGTGTCCGTTTACTTCGTTGCGGCAGCATCCTCTGTGCTATGGCTCGCTCAGCGACCCGGGCTGATCCAGTGAGTCTTAGCGTCGTATGTAATCCGCAAATCCGAATAAAACTCATTGGATAGAGCTATTTTGGAGGGATGCGTTCTACTGGCCAGTTGGTCTCGCAGCGTCGCCCGCTGTTGGCGTTCCTAAACCCAAACACAGATGCGGCGCAGCCATCGCGACCACCTCCTGGGCTTGTGACAACCGCCCCAGTGCCTGCAGTCCACGCCTTGCCCTCGCGCCCCCATCCCCTGCTGCCGCGCCCTTGCCCTCACGCCGTGCTAGGCCGGTGCACGTCGAGTCGCTGCTTGACGTCGCTTCCCTGCTATGGGAGGGCGCCGTGCCGAGCGAGGTCGCGGTCTTCGTGGTCCTTAATTTTTTCCTGGCCAGCCTATCGCTGCTGGCGCTCGCCACTTCGGCGCTTTTCCTGGGCCGCCTGTCGCCCGCCGAGTCGCAGCGCCTGGCGCACCGCCTGGTCAAGTTTGCGGTCTTCAAGGTGTGGGGCCCAGGCGGCGCCAGGCGGCGCCGGCGCTGGGGAGCGAAGGCCGGCCCGGCGCCTGCCCGCCGCGCTGCGGCGCCGGCGCCCTCTGCGGCCGACCGTGTGCATGTGTGTGCTGCGGGCCACTGCTTGCTGGCCCCCTACGCAGATGCCAATGGGCATTGGCTGGCATGGGTGCCGGGCAGCAGGATGGCGGGCACCGCCCCCGCCCTGGGCCAGGGGCTGGCACCAGGGGCATGCGCCCACGCACCCGCTGCCCGCCTGCCGCCCCTCACCCCCCGCTCCGCCTCCAGCTGGTGTTTGTGGGGACCATCACAACGCCCGACCCGCGGGACATCGCCGTGTGGCTGGCCTGGTGCGGCCGGGGGTGGGGAGACGGGCGGACGGCAGGGCGGGGACTGCGGACCGCGCCACGGTACCGACCGGCCAACCCAGCCCCCAGCTTAGCCCCTGCCTGGCCCTACTCCCTTGTCCCCGCCCCGCCCCCTCCCCCTCCCCTCCCCCGCTCCCTTCCCCACCCCAGGTTTGCGGTGGTGGCCTACCTGCGCGTGTTCCTGGGGGCGGCCCGCGACCGCCTGGAGGGGCTGCTGTGGGCGCCGGGTGAGCGCGGCGGGCGGATGGATGGACGGACGGATGGACGGATGGACGGATGGCCGGGCGCGCCGCAGGGAGGGCACAGGGTTGCGGGGCTGGGGCAGCGGCAGTGAGGGCGGGGAGGCTGTGCTCCGCCTGGCCGCGCTCGGCTGGGTGCTCCCCCCTCCACCCCCAGCCCGGGCTCCTCGCCCCCCGCCCCCGCCGCTTGCCCTCCCCCGCAGGCGCCTCGCTGGGGCGGCACGCCCGCGCGCTGGGGCTGCTGCTGCTGGTGCTGGCGCACAACGGCGTGGCGCTGGCCGTGGTGGGGCAGGGGGGGATGGAGGGAGGGATGGAGGGAGCGGCGAGGGACGAGCACAGGAGGAGCGGCGAAGGGGGGCGGCCAGCTGGCGCCAGCCCCCTCGGAAGCGCAGCGGCGGACGGCCGCGGCAGCGCCGGCTGCGCCCCGTGCCCCTGCCTTCCGTCACACACCCGCTCCCACCCCTCCCCTGCACCTGCCCCTCCTCCTCAGGTCCTGCGGCTGCTGCCGCCCCGCTCCGTGGGCCCCTCGCGGGTGCTGCTGGTGGCCTGCGACGCGGCGCTGATCGGCATCGAGGGCGCCAAGACGCTGCTGCGATACGGTGCGGTGGGGCGCCTGCCGGCAGGCTGGGAACGCAGGGCCAGGGAGGCGCGGGCCCGGCGGGGACGGGGGGCCTTACTCATGGCGGCCTCACCTCTGTCGCTGCCCCTGCCCCTGCCGCCCCCTCCCGCCTCCTCTCACCCTTCCCACCCCCGCCCCTCCCCTCCTCCCCTTCCCCCCCAAGTGGTCCACATGGCGGACCGCTACTGGCAGCAGCGCAGCGACGCAGCGGCGCCCGGGCAGGGGGCGGCGGGGGGCGGCAGCGGCTGGGGCGGCGGCAAGGGCAGCTTCCTGGTAGGGGCGGCCTGGCCGGGCGGCGCTGTGTCGGCGACAGCGGCGCCGTGGCCCGGGGCGAGGGGAGGGGCTGCTCGTTGCGCTGCGATCCGCTGTGTGTCTGTGTTCGTGTGCGCTCGCTCCTCCTCACCACCACCTCGCACCTCCGGCCTCCCCTCCCCCTCCCCCTCCCCTTCCCCTTCCCCTGTCCCCTCCCCCTCCCCAGTACCACGCCGAGCTGGCGGCCGACCTGGCGGCGCACGGCCTCACGCTGGCGCACTACACGCACGTGTGGGCGCTGCACGGCTTCGGCTTCCACGTGAGGGCGGGAGGGGCACGGGAAGGGGGAGGGCCGGGAAGCACGGAGGGTTTGGGACGCACGGCACGCGGCAGGGCGGCGGGCGCCGGTCGGGCGTGCTGGTGCTGCGGGGGCCGGGCGAAGGGCAGGGACCACCCCCGGCCATGGGTCGACCCTCCACCCCCTTTGGTGGCCGCCTCCAGCTGGTGGCCGTGCGCCCGTGACCCCGTGCCTCCCCCCTCGCCCCATGGCCCCCTGGCTGTGGCCCGCCGGCTGTCGGCGGTGCAGGTGGTGGATGCGGTGCTGTTCCTGGACATGGTGCGAGTAGGGGGAGGGGGCCGAGGGGTGGGGGAGGGGCGGAGGGGGCCAGGCGGGGCGCAGACAAGCGGTAGATGGAACATAAGGCCCCTCTTGCATGAAGGGCGGACAAGGGCAGGGAAGGCCTGCCAACGAGCGCGGCGGCCGCCGCCTCCACCGGGCCCCCACCAGCCGCTCTTGTGCCACCCACACCCTCGACCCCCGCCCCGGGGCCCCCACCCCCAAACCGCCAGCGCGCCGTGATGCTGTCGCTGCTGCGGCGGCTGCGAGGCCATCTGGCCTACCGCGCCGCCAACCGCCGCCTGGCGTCCGCCTTCCGCGACGTGCCGCCCGAGCTGCTAGCGGCGGCGGAGCAGGCGCACGCCGGCGGCGGCGGCGGAGACGGCGGGGGGCTGGGCGGCAGCGGGCTGGACTGCACCATCTGCATGGACGCAGTGGGGCCGGGCGCTAAGCAGCTGCCGTGCGGTGCGTGCGGGGCGGCAGCGGGGGGGAGGGGTGCCGGCGCCGCCGCGTCTGCGTCTGCAGCTGCGTCGCGGGAGAGTCCACAGCAGCAGCGGGGCTGTGGGCGGCGGTGCGGGCAGGGCCGCGGCCCCCGCCTGGCAGCACCGGCCCCGCAGGGCGCAGGCCGGCCGCTGCGCCCTGCTGCGGCCCGCGCCCCCGGTCCCCCGCTCCTCGCCCTGCCCTCACGCCCTGCCCTTCCCCTGCCCCCCCCTCCCTGCCGCCCTCACCTTCGCCCCCTCCTCCTCCCCTCCCCCCCGCAGGCCACGTGTTCCACCTGCCCTGCCTGCAGGCCTGGCTGCAGCAGAGCGGCGCAGAGGCCTTCACCTGCCCCAACTGCCGCCAGCCCATCCTGCTGCCGCCGGCCGCCGGCGGGCGTCAGGGCGTCGCCGCAGGCGGCCCCGGCGGCCCCCAGCAGCAGCAGCCCGGCGGCGGCGAGTGGTGGCTGTCGCGAGCGCTGGACCGCGCCTACGTGCGGCTGGTGGTGGCGGTGGAGCCGGTGCTGCTCACGCTGCTCGTCAGGTGGGGGCGGAGGGCGGGTGGAGCAGGGGGAGAAGCAGGAGGAGGAGGGGAAAGGGGCGGAGGGATAAGGCAGGGGGCGGTGCGCAAGGGGCCGTAGGGGCGGCGGTGTGGCTGAGGTGGAGGGGGAAGGGGCGGCGGGTGGCGGCGGGTGGCGGCGGCGCGACGGCCCTGAGGCGCGGCCGCAGCTGTTGAGCTGCCGCCCCTACTGCTGCGCGCCGCAGGACGGCGATATGGCTGGGGGCTAGGGCGCGAGTGCGGCGGCGCGACGGCGGCCGCGGGTCGCACCGCCACCACCACCTACACCACCACGGCGCGCGGCGAGAGGGCTACGGCGAGTCGCCCGGGCCGCTGCCGCGGCGCAGCCGCCACGAGAGCCCCGCGGAGGCGGCTGCCGGCAGCGGCAGCAGCGGCAGCGGCTGGGAGGACGGCGGCGAGGAGGAGACGGGCAGCGAGGGCGAGCAGCCGGGGCGGGACGCACGCGGGCGGCGCGGCGCGTGGGCGCTCGGCTCCGGCCGCGACGGCGCGGCTGGCGGCGGGGCGTTGTCGGACTCGGAGCCGGGCGCAGCAGAGCCGCGCGAGGCCCGGGAGGGCGAGCGCGGTGGCGGGGGGCTCAGCGGCGGCTCGGACGCGGAGGCGGAGGCGGAGGAGGACCGGACGCGGCGGAGCGGCGGAGGTGCGTGGGGCCGTCCGGGGAAAGGGGGGAGGGGTATGGGCGCGGCAGGCCCTGCCGTGGTGCGGACCGCCGTACCGTAGCTGGGCGGCGGCAGCTGGGGTGGCAGCGGGGGGCGGCGCCGGCCCAGGGCGACGGCCCACCCACCCCACCCCCACCTACCACCCCCACCCACCCCACCCCCACCTACCACCCCCACCCACCACGCATCCGGCCACCGGCCCAGCAGCGCGCGCACCCCACCTGCCGACCCCCTGCCCCCCTCCTGGCTGACCGCCACCAGGCGCCGGCCCCCGAGCCGCCCGCCGCAGCACCCGCCGGCGCCCGGGCCTGCACGAGAGCGGCGCCGACGACCCCGCTGCCGCTGGCCCCTCGGCAGCCGCGGCGCCGGAGGGGCCCGCGGCGGCGGCGGGCGGCGGCGGCGGGCGGTCGCTGCTGCTGTGCCCTCCCGGCCCCGAGGTGCCCAGCTACAGCGGCGAGGTGCTGCCCGCGGCGGCGGCGGCGGTGGCGCGGCGGCTGAGCGCCAGCATCAGCGGCTCGCTGCGCTCATCCCGGGCGGCAGGTGGGCGTGGGGGTGGGGGTGGGTTGGGGTGCAAGAGGGTTTGGGGCAGCTCGATGCGGGGGTGGGGGTGCGGGTGGGCGTGGGGGTGGGTGTAGGCTTGCGCGGGGTGTGCAGGTGGGGGCGCTGGGCAGGGCGCGGTAGGGGGACGCGGCCTGCAGCTGAGCAGGGCGAGTCGTTCAACCCACCGCTCGACCCCGCTGCGCAGGAGGCGTCTGCGCTGGCGCGGTGGCCGGTGGTGGCGGCGGTGCGGACGGCGAGGAGCAGGGCGAGGTGTCCAGCAGGCGGCGACCGGGGCGGTCGGGCGCGAGGGGCGCGCCGCGGGGCCGGGCGGTGGGCGGGATGTCGCCGGTGCTCGAAGAGGCACGCGAGGAGCTTGCCGAAGCTGACGCTCCGACGCGTGCGCAAGCCAGCCATCCGCCTGATGTGCAAACGGCGTAGGTGGCGCCCCACGCAGTGTTCTTGTGGCGTGCGGCAGGATGTGTGTGCAAGCAAAGTGTGCGGAGGTCACGATACTCGTTGACGCGTTGATCATAGCGCAGGAGCTGAAGGAACATGATGTGGGTTGCTACAGCAGGAGCGCGCGGGCTGGGACCAGCGGCTGGATGCAAGGCCCGTACAGAAACCTTTAGAAGGCTCTCTTAATGTATGTCGCCTTGACAACACAATTTCATATACGTCCACTCAGTCGTCCATTTACACTTGCTCTGCTCAGTATCTGCCAACGGCAAGCAGAATGGCAGCTCTCTCCTCGTTCGTTGGCAACCGCGCGGCCTTCAAGGTGGGTCGCTCCCGTCAGCGCTGTCGCTACCGCATACACTCGAGGGACGCGCATGGCCTACCGCGCCGTGTGACGCTCGGGCGCCATGTTCGGCGGAGGATTGGCAAGTTGCCAACGCAGCGCGGGCGCGGGCGAAGCCGGAACTACGTGCAGTGTTCCACTGGCCCGCTAGGAGCAGCGGCCTTCGTCGACCACCATGTTGTTTGAGTGGCCTGCGTTTGCACAGCAGCGTCCGGGCGCTCGATATGGGTATTCCCTTACCTCTAGCATGCATGATCAACGCCCTGCTTATGAAGCAGCGCTCGCACCTAGTTCTGGTGTGTGCCCGGTCCAATCACAAGTCGCGCTGCTAATGCCTGTTTGGTTTATGCTTTATTCCCTTGCAGTCCGGCGTTCGCGCTTCGGCCTCGCGCCAGAGCAGCGTCGCCGTGAGCGCCATGTTCGCCAAGACGAAGCCTGCTGCCAAGGTCGCCTACGTGTGCCTGGACTGCGGTGCGTCCGCTACACGCCAACCCCCCAGCGCACCTTCTGCGCCAAACCCTCGCCTTCCGCCAGAGCACCTCATGCGCCCCTCCCTCCGTCGCCATTGCTTGAGACCTTTGTTGTACCCTTCCTCTACCCCTCTCAGGCTACCTGTACGACGGCGCCACTCCCTTCGAGGACCTCAAGACCTACTCGTGCCCTGTTTGCAACGCCCCCAAGCGCCGGTAAGCTGCTGCCTGGCATACGTATATGCCCCATGTGCCTACGGCGCTGTACCTCGCAGTGATTATCGTCATCGTCCTGGAAAGTTGCGTGTGATGTGCGCCGTGGTCCCCATCCCAACCCCTACTCCTGAGAACCGGGACCTGGTTGCATCTGCCATGCCGTGCGAATCCGTTGTTTACGATTCTCTTGACCGGCTTGGGTTCCGCGTCCTGCGGTTTGCGCCATGCGCCGTGCCCGTAGCTCGAGCCCCCAGCGCGCTGAATTGCCGCTCCCTCCTCCCTGCCTTCTTCCCCTCCCGCAGCTTCAAGGCGCTCAAGGGCAACAGCCTGAACCGCAACGACCCCAAGTCTATGTCGACCCGCAAGGAGAAGCTGCGCGACCAGATTGAGGCTGAGGGCGGCAACCCCGACGAGTGAGTCAAGCTGGGTCGCTCGCCCGCAGCGGGGCGCATACCGTGGCAGCAGAGGCTCGGTGCGCGCTGCTACACAGTTGCGTGCTCCCTACCTGTCAAGTCCCACACCTCGCCCTCTCCTCGCGCGGTGCCGCTCGTGCCTTCCCTCCAGGGGCGAGAACGAGCTCCTCATCCTGGCGGGCGCCTCGATCGTGGTCACCCTGGGCCTGTTCGCCTACTTCACCAGCCAGTAAGCGGAGCCACACGAGGCGGCGACGAGAAAGAGAGTCGAGGATAAGGCGCCGGGCGCCGCCATGGCGCCATTTTGTCGGCGTGTGTGCCTTGACCTCGCAGCTGCCACCCGCTCAGCGCGCCCAACCATCCTGCAGCTGACGTTGGCTGCGGGCGGTGGTGGTTGGCAGTGAGCCGCGGTTTCCTGTGCTGCGGCGAGCGGTGGGGCGGTGCTCGGTATGCGGGCGTGTGTGTGTGTTGCGGGCGGGCAGGTCTTGACGGACCGGGTCCTGCATGAGAGCACTTTAGCGAATGAGAGAGCGTTGGGAGAGTGCGTACGGGTATGCGCAAGAGAGAGCGCCCGATGCGGCGTTATTAGGTGAGGACGCTCGAGTCGGCGCCGTGGGCGGCCGAGGCAGTGTGTGGACTAAGAGCTACGGGCGGTGCAGTGGCCGTATTTGGCCTACCCGCCCAAATCGACAGAAGACGGGTGTGAGCGCATGGTGGAGGACTGGCCCTCGCCCAAGCGGTGGGGAGTGTGAGATCAGACCAGCCTTGGCTGGCTGATTGTCTGCTGTAAGGCAGCGGAGCGGTGCTGACTCTGGGCCAGGAGGCCCTCCTGCTCTGGGCCAGGAGGCCTCCCCTGCGCTGTGCATATCTGGATTGGCCCGCGAGCGTGGGAGGGGGGACAGAGTTTGTGTTCCACAGCGCCCATCGAAGCCTGCTCTGTGTTACACCAGCCCAGCGTGGGTGCGTGCACTCCCCACTAGATGCACGTCAATGCACGTCAGTGACTTCCTAGTCTTACGACGCAAGCCATCGCTGAACTCGCTTGTACTCGTGAACCTGTTGCTTCACTGTTTCCGACGTGAAGCCACCGCATAGCGAAGCGCACTGGCACAACGCACTGGTGCGATGACATCCGTATTCATCATCGTCACAGAGGAAACGAAAGCATCGAGTGCCATCCTGCAAGTTGCCGTTGCACGAAACATGTGCAGCCCGGGGGACCCCACCGGCACAACATCGCAGCATCCCAACCCTACCAACAGCTCGCATCTCCTCTCGTCGCTCACATCCTAGCTAACCACCGCTCCTGCAGACAGCCAAGGTGCGGCGCTGCAACCACACACATGCCGCTGTCCAGTGACACCCTGCCCAGCAGGCGCCAGCTGCCTTGGCGTCACGTCTCTGCAATATCCTACCCACCAGCGCCTCGCCCGCCAACCCTCCGGTGACTCTCATCCCACTGGCCCAACTGCGGGTCAACCTGTCCTTTACCCCTTCCCCGTTCCCCGGCACGGCCCTGGCCGATTGACGGGGCCTTGCCCGGTGCCGTGCCATCAATTCTTGGGACCTTCCACCTTCGCGTGGCGTTAGTTGTCCGTTGTTGCGCCGGGCTGTTGGCCTCGCCTTGGCACCTCAAATGAGCGAGGCGTTCAGTATTGCGTTGAGCGCGACCGGAGAGACATGGGCGACCGGGGCAACCGGCGCGACTGGCCGCGCCGGCGGCGATGCCCGCGGCGTTGGCGGTGCGCTGGCGGGCTTCGCCTGCTGCGCCGCCGGCGACTGGAATGTCGGCGTCGCTGCCTTGGCGGGTGTTGCCGGCGGCACCGTCAAGTGCAGCACAACGTCTGTTGACGCCATGGGGGAGAGGTCGCCGTCGCGCCGGCTGCTGTGGCGGCTGCTAGCCCGCAGGCGCCAGCTGAAGTGGCGGCCGCTGCTGGGCCGGGCCTCAGCCGCGGCCCCGTCTCCTCCGCTGCTGCTGCTGCTCCTACTGGACTCGCCGGCGGCCAGCAGGGCTAGGCGACTGGTACTGCGACCGCCGCCGCTGCGCCAGCCTGAGGCGTGGTCACGGGTGGGGGTGCCGCACGAGCTGTTGCATTCGGGGCTGCCTGGGCTGTATGTCGAGTCTGATGAGCCGTGCCAGACGTTGTCCCGTTGGCTGTCGCCCGAGGCATGGCGCGGCTCGACGCCGTTGCTGAACAAACTTTGGCGCGGGCTGTAGAGCGCGTCGGCAGTCGCGTGCAGAGAGTAAGAAGCATCGCTGGCCTGGCGACTGCCAGCACAGCTGAAGGGCGCTGGTCGCGCGGACATGCGGGGCGGCAGGAGGCATGCCAGTAGCTTCATGTTGGGCAAGAACCTGCAAGGAGCGGCGGATGGATGCATCGAATGATAAGATATGTTGTTGTGTAGCGATGTGCAGTCGGGGTCGGCCCGAAGTGCGGTGTTAGCAAGCATCGCCAGGATAGCAAGAGCCATGCCACAGGCGCACCTTGTGAGTCGTCGAGCGCTTGCTTGCACACACACCGCTCTGGCTGGCCGTAGGCTCTGGACGAGAGGGATTCGAGCAGCCGCGTAGCACTACTGGAGATTCAATCGCTGTCGACAACACGACGTCGCGATGGCAGTGAGTTGACACAATTGATAGATGTATCACTGCAGGGTCGGTAAGGGTTTGGCATCGCAGTTCTACCCAAGCTCGTATAAGAAGGCCATGCCGTACAACCCCTGTCCGACTGGGAGCCGCATGACGAGCTGACGACGGGGCCAGGTGCTAGGTGCGGCCCGCTTCTTTAGCTGAGGTACCAGTGACGTGTGCTTTGCCGTATGCGCAGAGCTGCCGTTGGCTTGAGCACGGCTCTGGCGCAGGTGCGTCTTGCCATCCCGCCGGCCCCTGTGCGAACCGTTATCGGTTGCTGGGCCAGTAGCGCGCGTGTGATTGGTTATACGAGTTCTTCGATCGGGCTTCAAGGTGACATATAGCAGCACTGTAGCACGAGAGATGCGCACACACGTCCAGGTGTCACCCTAAGCCACACATGTGCAGATCGTTCCGAGACACACCCCACCCCGCAGGATGCTTTCTTTGGCCACCGCACTACCGTCTTCGCGCCAATGCGTCGGCCACGGCCTCGCCAGCCGCCACACCCGACAAGTAGGCTCCGTGCACCGTGGCAGGGTATTGCGCGTGGGTGGCCTCGCCCGCGAAAAGCACACGGCCGCCGCCCAGCGGCGCAAAGGCCGCCGTGCGCGTCGCCGGCGTCGCGCCGGCCGCGAGGTACGAGTAGGCGCCGCGGGTCCATGGGTCGGCCTGCCACCGCGTTACGATGGTCTGCGACACCGGCGGTATCGTGCGCCCGACCGGCATCAGCTTGGCCAGCGACTGGGGGTGCACGGGTTTGGACGTGCGACGGGATGAGGCGCGGGACGCGGTCAGCGGGCAGAACGTGGAGTGGTGGAGCACGCAGTTGCCGCAAATGCCGTGGGCCCTAAGAAGGGCGCCGTCGGCCGAGGTGGCGCTGGGCGGGGCGTATGCGGGGCACATGTGCGGCGTGAGGTAGCTGCCGCCTGCCCGACAGCCCCCCAGCCCACCGAAAGCGCGCGCGACACGGCCTCTGCGTCGGACAGGGCCTCGAAGCTGCGGGCGGAGCTGCCGGCGTTGAAGCAGACGATGACGGGCAGTCTCGCCTGAGGTGGGTGGAGAGTGAGAGGTGCAAAGGCGGGGTTGGCTTGGGGCGCAGCCCGGCGGGCAGAGGAGCCATGCCAACATGCGAGGGACGCTCCGGGCGACACGCCGCGCTGGCCCCACAGCCCACCACGCTCGTCCGACGGCACCCAGCGGAGGTCCTGAGGCCGCAGCCGCTTTGCTCCCCGCGGCCCCGTCCATTCCCTGCCGCACGCCGCCTGCCGCAGCACCGCTGGCCGCTGCTCCCTGCCCCTGCCCAAGCCCTCGGGCCCCTCCCGCTGCCGCCACGCATCGCCGGCCCGCTGGCGCCCCGTCCTTGTGCGTGTCGCTCCGGCCGTCGC
This sequence comes from Chlamydomonas sphaeroides, assembly GCA_001662425.1. Taxonomy (NCBI): domain Eukaryota; kingdom Viridiplantae; phylum Chlorophyta; class Chlorophyceae; order Chlamydomonadales; family Chlamydomonadaceae; genus Chlamydomonas; species Chlamydomonas sphaeroides. The sequence goes on from BDDC01000454.1 coordinate 50,318, forward strand.
CCTCAACGGCGTGCTGGCCAGCGCGCAGTGCTACCGTGTTGGCAGCCATGCGTGAGGCTCCGACCGCGCGACGCGCCAGGGCCTTGCCTCCCTCGCCGTGCCCCCTGCCTCCGACCGCCCCCTCGCCCTCACCGGCGTGTTGGCGAGCACATAGAACTCGGAGAACTCGCCCATTCGGCTGGGGTTGCGGACCTGGGCGGGAGGAAGGGGTTGGGGGATACATGTTTGCCGGGATGCGCCGTGGAGGAGCGGCAGGGGCCGGGCTGCGGCGAGCAGCAGAGGGGCAGAGGCGGCCGAGGCTGGGGGCTGCAGCAGAGGATGATTAGCTCGGGCGGGGCTTGCTGGGCATGGTCTGGGCGGCGCAGGCAGTCGCACGCACCGTGACCCAGGCCTCGGTGAGCACAGACAGGCCGGACATCCAATTGGTGTTGGGCCACACCAGGATTACCTGCGCCAGCCGGAAGTGGGGGAAAGCAGGGGCGCGGCGCCGGCGGGGGCCGTAAGCGAGCCTGCAGCTGGCCCGCCCGGCAGACGGCTGTCGCCGCATGTGTAAGGCCGGCACGGCGCTCCGCCGGAACGCCAGCGGCCAGCGCCGGTGCCCCCAGCCGCAGCTAAGGTACCTTGTTCCGCCCAGTCCCCCTCCAGCGTCATGATGCACGTGACTGGGAGCAGCAGCCCCATGCCCAGCGGGGCGGCTGTGCTACTGTACAGATGGGCGCCACACGAGTACCCAGCAGCGACAGCTCTCATGGATGTCGGCTCGTGCCGCCCCCTTGCCCCTGCCGTCCCCTTCATGCCGCACCTTGTTGAGCAGCCCCATGCCCAGCGCCTGGATGGCCCGCGACTGGCCGCTGCCCAGCGCCGGCCGGAACAGCGAGGGGCTGGGCTTGGACAGCTCGGCCTGCGCGCGGCAGCGCCAGGCGGGCGGCGATGAGCGCGGAAGGCGGGGCGGTGCAGGAGGGGCCCCGGGAGCCGCAAACCGCGCACGGCGCGCAAGGGCCACCGCGGGTGCAGAAGTGCAGGGAAGGGTGCAGCGTGGCCCGGCGCCCGGTGCAGCCGCAACGGCGTGGGCCGCGCAGCGGTGCACACGTGCGACCCCCCTCCCCCTCCCCCTCCCCCTCCCCCTTCCCATGGCGCAAGCTCGCTGCAAGGCCCGCTTGGCCCCTGCCTAACACGCACACGCGCTCACCCCCGCGCGCGCCCAAACCCACACACGTGGCTTCACAAGCCCCCTCGCCCCCACCTTGAGGTAGCCCAGCGGCACCGTGACGACCACGCGCCGCGCGCGCACCGAGAACGCCGAGCCCTGACCGCTGCGCTGCCTGCCGCTCACCACCACGGCGCCCGAGCCGGGGGCGCTGTAGTCGACCTGGCTCACTGCGTACCCCAGCCGTATGTCCAGCCCCCGCGCCAGGTGTGCCACTAGAGCGCCGTAGCCGCGGCCGGGCAGCGCCTCGCTGCCGCCCCAGTACAGGTCCGAGTCGTACCACACCGCCGACAGCCGGCTCAGGTCCTCCGCGTAGTCGAGCACCACCTCTGTGGTCAGGGCCTGGCGGGGGACGGAAGGCCAGGGCGCGTGGGGCTATGGTGGAGGATGGCCAGGGCCTGTTGGGGAGGGGTGCTGGCCCGACGGCGGCGTGGATACCATATGGCTGTGCAGCGACCTCCGCGCGGCGCCTTGCGCCGCGGCCCTCCGTAACGGCCCAAATGCGATGCTAGCCTCCGCCAGCCGCTGGCTCACGGCGTCACTGCCCCGCCTGACCCTCGAAGCCCAGCACACGCAGCCGCACCCCCACCTGCGCCAGGGCCGCCTTCTGGGTGGCGCTGGTCCGCTGGGCTGTGTGGAAGCTGGACGCGCAGCCAGGCGCGGCGAGGGCGAGGGAAAGGGCAAGTGAATGGGAGAGCCAGACTCAGCCGCGCCACTCACACAACAGCGGCGCACCAACAAGCGGAGCCCCGGAGGCAGGCCGGGGCGGCGAGGAATGCTACGCGTCATACATCCCTGACGGCCCCATGCGGCCGTAGCACGCGGCGACACCTTCTCATGTGGCACGCTGCCACGCACCTGCGTGCACCCGCGCTTGGTGGGCAGGCTAGCAACCCCAGCCCGCGCCCCCCGCCCTGCCGCACCGGTCCACAATTCGGGCTACGTTTTCTGCGTTGCTGGATCCGTCGCTCTCCTGGTAGTTCTCCAGGTAGGTCTGGGTGGGGGTAGGGGCACCAGAGGATGAAGCGGAGCCGAGGCGTGAATTCGTAAGCATGCCGCGACTGCTGCCGGCACAGGTGGGGCCGGCAAGGGGAAGGAGGCCGCTGCCAACGGGACAGCTGCACGCCGTCACATGCGGCGCGAGCAGTGTGGGCAGCCGGCGGCTGGCCGGGTTTTGCATGAGGCGCTCGGGGGCTGCGGGGGCTACTGCCAGCACAGCAGCCAGGAGCCGAAACAGGGCTTGCCGAGCGCTGCGGCGGACCTGGGCTGTGCACCATCCTGCTCCTTCCCCGCTCGCCACGCACACCCGCTGGCACCCGCGGCCGGCCCCTCCCAGGGCCCTCACCGCAAACCGCTCGCTCATGTCCTCCATGGTGTCGTACCAGGCCTGTGTGTCGGGCTTACCCTGCGGCACCGGGGGCGGGGACTGCTTGGGTACGTGCCGAGGGTGGGTCCCATGGCGATGCGACGGCGCGGCACTCGGGCACGGCTCCGCACAGCAGGGGGGGCTCGGGAGCGCGCCGCAGCTTCCGCGGGAAGGGGAGCCGCCGCCACGATCCTCGGGGCCCCGTTCCAGAGTGCGATGTGGGAGCCAGCGTGGAGGCACCGCACAGGGCGCGCCACTCGCAGGAGGGCTGGCTCCCACCTGCGGATCGTAGCTCTCGGTGTCGTCGTTCAGGAGCACGAACGGCAGGTTGGCCTTTTTGGATAGGTCGACCTGGGGCGCCAGAGGGTACAGCCGCCACGCCGTGCGAGACATGGCGTCAGCAGAAGTTTGGGGGTGGGGTTATTGCCAGGCAGCAGGTGCGGCCGTTGGCGTGGCAGTTCAGGGACAGGTCAGGGGCAGGTCAGGCGACTGGCCGCGGCCGTTGGCGGCGGGCCACGCCGACAGCCGCGGGCTTGCACATGCGCTGTATGGCACGCAACCGCAGAGGCGCGCAAGGGCGCACAGTTGCAGGGGCAGCAGTTGATGGGGCTGTGCCGTAGTATGCCGTCACAGGGCCATGCGGCGTGCGGTGCTCATGGGACCTCATGGGCTCTTGAGGGCACGGCCGTCCCGCAGCATTGCAAGATGCTCGCCGCGCTGCCGCCGTGACGTACCATCGGGTTGTCACCCCGCCTCGCGTTTCTATGCCCATGGATCCAGGCAGCCCCCACGTCAATGACCGGCGGCACGGCGGCGTTGGCCGAGACGTTGACGCTCAAGGGCACCGTGTGTGTTCGGCCGCCTGCAATGTCGCCGCACATGGGACGAGGCCGCGGGCATAACCGCGGACGAACGACACAATGACCATGTGCAACACGAAGCATAGCATCGATGGAGCATACCTGTGCGGTCCCGAGCTTCTAGTACCACCACGGAGAGGCCTTGCGCCTTAGCCGTCTGGGCAGCCGCGAGGCCTGACATCCCAGAGCCCACTACAACGAGATCGTACATCGTTTGTCCACTTGCTACGCTAACAAAGAAGGCGCCTAGCAGCAGACATGCCACACTCAAATTAACGCTCATGTTCGCGAGCGAGCGCGCGTGTCTAATGACTTCAATAACATGTAGTAGTTAACACCTGCTCCTTGTGCTGCTCGTCCGTGACTGCCGCCCGCCAGTTCAGGCACGTACCCCATGCGTGCGCCTACCGCGTACCTACTGACTCGTCGCCACATCGAAGGTGGTGTGCGACCGGAACGCAATGCTTCCTTGTCGAAAGTGTTCGCAGATGTCCAAAGGCGCAAGGGGCGTTGCGCGCGGCAAACGGTCGGTGGAGGACCCCTGCTGGGTTCATCGCCCTGAGCGAGGCTCCCTTCATTCCTGTCTGTTTTGGCGTCGAGACGCCGGCCCACTCTAACCCTGCGCAGCCGCATCGGGAGGCCGCCCTATCGTGTCTGCGCCTAGCTGCATCGGCAAGCATCGTAGCTGTGGCTTGCTACGGAAGTGCGGCCTAAAAGAGCGTTAGACGGTTACTCCGTGTCGATCTGGTGGTGGCCGCACGGGGCTGCCGGTTAGGATCAGAAAAAGGCCGGGGGTTTGGGCCTCGGCCTATCTCCCATTCCGGTTGGTCCTGTCATACAAGTAACGAACATAAAGGCTGACAAGTCGCCTGCTGGACGTACATGACGCTGTATGTGGATGCAGCGCCAGCCCAGCTACCGGCCCAGCGGTGCACCCGGGCCTGCCTGCGTCCCCAAGCATTGCGGCACACCAGCAGGCACCATCCACGACATTGGCCGCGGCACGCTGCAGCCTGGGGCTCCGACACCCCTCAAACCCAAGCCCCCCAGCTCTTGGCCTCTAGATAGATGAGTACTTGGGAAGCCCGAGGGAAACCCCTAACCCCACGCACCATCTCTGCCCCAACCGGCCGACGCAGGCTGCGCGCAGCCCTTCTGCTGACTCGGAAGTACAGGACATTTCCAGATGGAAAGGCCATGGCTGGGCGTGCTACCCGTCCTGGAAAGGCCCGGACCGCATTCGGACCCTGAGAGCCATCTTGCATTTCCGTACAATGCCGATACCGGTGACGCGACGGGGGCGCACCGCGCCTTCCCGTCCAGCCACTGTAACCAGCAAGCACGCCGGCGAACATCGGACTGTGCTGTGAAGTACGAGTTTCGCATGCCGGAGTTCCGGCGTTCGTCACAGTCAGCAGGGAGACACCCCCCCTGACAAACAAACTAGGGTATAGCAATTCACCGCTGATAAGCCACTGCCTTTTAGACAAGCAAGCAGAGACGCGTCTAAGTAGGGCCGAATGGAGGCGGTCCACCCCCACAGACAGCTGCGGTAGGACCCCACAAGGTTGCACAGCAATAGCCCGTCTTGGCACCTAGCGGGTTCCTGTCTGTAAGCCTCAGCAGGCGGCCCCAACAGGCGATTTCGTCGCCCCTGGTCGTCCGCAAACCTCACGATCGCACCTAAGCCATCAGTTGTCTCCCTTCTACGGCCGATAACTCCCATCCCGCTGCCCCAACTGCCCGTCGACCTGCCCCTACCCCTTCGCCCCCTATGACACGGCCCCAGCCGCATCCTGGTCTGATGAACGAGGTGCTCTGCTGTATAGAATGCAGGCGCCGCCTGTCTGGTCTGTGGGATTCTGGCGCCATGTAGTGCCGTGCCAGCGGCCACTTGGGTAATGCCACCTTGGTCCTCAAACCCGACGGAGAAGCGTTCCAGTGTTGTGTTCAGTCGTACAAATTTCTAAGTCGCGTTGAGTTGTTGCCCTCGTCTTGACAATTCAAATGAACGAAGAGTTCAGCATTGCGTTGAGCGCGACCGGAGAGGCATGGGCGGCCGGGGCGACTGGCCGCGCCGGCGGCGATGCCCGCGGCGTTGGCGGCGCGCTGGCGGGTGCCGCCTGCGCCACTGGCGGCGTCTGGAATAATGTCGGCGTCGCCGCCTTGGCGGGTGTTGCCGGCGGCGCCGTCAAGTGCAGCACGACGTCCATTGACGCCGCCATGGGGAAGAGGTCGCTTTCGCGCCGGCTGCTGCGGCGGCTTCTTGCCAGCAGGCGCCAGCTGAAGTGGCGGCCGCTGCTGGGCCGGGCCTCAGCCGCGGCCCAGTCTCCTCCGCTGCTGCTGCTGCTCCTACTGGACTCGCCGGCGGCCAGCAGGGCTAGGCGACTGGTACTGCGACCGCCGCCGCTGCGCCAGCCTGAGGCGTCGTCAGAGGTGGGGGTGCCGCACGAGCTGTTGCTGCCTGGGCTGTGTGTCGAGTCTGATGAGCCGTGCCAGACGTTGTCCCGAAGGCTGTCGCCCGAGGCACGGCGCGGCTCTACGCCGTTGCTGAACAAACTTTGGCGCGGGCTGTAGAGCGCGTCGGCAGTCGCGTGCAGAGAGTAAGAAGCATCGCTGGCCTGGCGACTGCCAGCACAGCTGAAGGGCGCTGGTCGCGCGGACATGCGGGGCGGCAGGAGGCATGCCAGTAGCTTCATGTTAGGCAAGAATCTGCAAGGAGCGGCGGATGGATGCGTTGGATGATAAGATGGATCTATCAAAGCGATTCGCCGGCCCGACGTGCGGTAATAGCAACCATTGCAAGGGTAGCAAGAGCCAAGCCACCAGCGCACGTTGCGAGTCTTTGAGCGCTTGCTTGCACACACACCGCTCTGGCTGGCAGTAGGCCTTAGACGAGAGGTATTCCGAGCAGCCGCGTAGTGCTACTGGAGAAACAAGCGCTGTCGACAATACGACGTCGCGATGGCAGTGAGTCGACACAATTGATAGATGTATCACTGCAGGGTCGGTAAGGGTTTGGTATCACAGGTCTACCCAAGCTCGTATAAGAAGGCCATGCCGTACAACCCCTGTCCGACTGGGAGCCGCATGACGAGCTGACGACGGGGCCCGGTGCTACATGCGGCCCGCTTCTTCAGCTGAGGTACCAGTGACGTGTGCTTTGTTGAATGCGCAGAGCTGCCGTGGGCTTTGAGCGCGGCCCTGGCGCAGGTGCGTCTTGCCATCCCGCCGGCCCCTGTGCGAACCGTTATCGGTTGCTGGGCCAGTAG
>BDDC01000455.1:17521-61549 GCA_001662425.1 Chlamydomonas sphaeroides
ACGGGAGGAGGCCGAGGCGCAGGCCGAGGCACAGCAGGCGGATGGAGGAGGAGGCGGGCCGGGGCGCTGGGCGGTTCGGCCGCTGGCCCCTGCCGCACTGGGCCGCCGTCCGGGCGTGCGGCCACCTGCCCGAGCTGTGGGCCGGGCTATGCGAGGGCTGGTGGTGGGTGGCGGTGGGGGCGGCGGAGGCGCGCATGGCGGCGGCGAGAGAGGGGGCCAGTAAGCAGGCGGCAGCGGCGCAGGGAGCAGCGGGCGGGGCGCCATAGATGAGGCGGCGGCGACAGTGGGGGTTTGTTGAGCGGCGTTGGCTCTTCCACGCTCCATGGCGTTGCGTGATGATGAGATGGCGATTATCGGAAATTCCGCTGGGCGCCCGCATGGTGATGCTGTGCGGCATGGAGGCCAGCTGCTGGCGGCGCTGATGACGGCGAGGCGGCTGAGCTGGCTGGGGGTCCTCCACGTGTGTTCATCTGAAGTGGCGCGCGAGGGCGGTGACGTCGTGCATGCGTGCATGGGCGGGCTCGCATGTCGGGGCAGGTAGAGCAGGCGGCTCCGCGCACGATGATGACTGGGACTGCGTGAAAACCTGCGGCCTTCCACCATTACTGGGCTAGCCGTGATTGCGGTGCTGTGCGTGCTGTGGCCTCTCACAGGTAGCCGGTGCGCTGGACGGCCGGCGTACCGACCGTAGCCTCATTGTCGCAGCTAGCAGGCTTGTTGTTGACGTTAGTTAAGCCAGTGTCGTTGCTCAGTAGCCTAGCTGTTCCGTTAGGACATAAGTTGACGAGCAAGGGTCAACCTATGCGCCGGTAGGACTTCCGTCTCAGCAAGATGCTTGCGATGAGCAAGTACCGGTAGTACTATGGTCGGCGGGAGTTGGTTGCTGACCGCTTGCTCGGGAAGTGGCAGGTTGTGGCATGGTGTTGGGTCTGCTGGGACGGTCTGGGGGTGAATCTGATGCGATAATCTTGGCACTCTGGTAAAGGATACCGTGCTGCCTTGCTTCGCGTTTCTCGTTTTTGGGTTGGGCCTGGTTGGGACACTCGCGCCCTCAGCAGCGTGCACGTTACTGCTGATTCCGAGTCATGCACCGGGAAAGTGGGTCGGTTGCAGGGAGGTATCGATTTTGCCTCGGTTACGCTGGTTCAAACTGTAAGTCCACCATATGCTGGCTTCCACTTTCTTCAATCATGTGGCCAGGGAGAGCGCGCTCAGCAGGTGTGGTGAAGGTGACTGCTGGCTTGAGCGCCTCAGCAAGCGCGGTGTGTTGCCCCACGCACAGACGCGGTCGGGTAGGATGACAGCGCATGACCCCGCATAGCAGGTAGGGTAGGCACTTCAGAAACTGTCGATAGGAATGTGAATGTGCCTTCTTCACACCGCCGAAAGGTAGGTAGCTGGCCAGCCAACCACATCGTAACACAACCATTTGCTGCCTTCGGTTGATGAGATGCTTACGGTTCTGCGCCCTGAAGGCTGCGAGCTGCTTGTGCGGAGAACAGGGGAGTTGCCCCGGCAGAGGCACGCAGGGGACGAGAGAGGCAGCGGCCTTGAGCCTGAGGGGCTAGTGGGGGGCAACGCGGGGGGTACGTGCAGAGGGCGCGACCTCACACATGTCCAGACAGGCACTACAGTGCGTAGGCTTAGCAGGCCAATATTTCGTTGAAAGGAGGGCGGCTGTCGGGTGTCCTCCTGCTGCGCGTGCTTTGCGGCATGGTATGGCTCCTGGTATGGCTGCATCACGGGTCGCATCACGGGTGCATGCGCACGGAGCCCGCCAGCGGGACAACGTGCACGGCACGCATACGCTATAGACAGTAGTGCTAGATTGGCGTATTTGTAGGTAGCTCGCTGTTGCCTTGCAAAGCAATGCGCTTAGGACGCCTCTGCGGTGCAGGGCTCATGCCAGCAACGCCAACTGCAATAAAGGAACTACTTTGCAGTCACCAAGGCTACCTCGAACTCCGGAACTAGACTGCCGAGATGGCGCGCAGCGCGCCGGGCGAGCTCCCCGAGCCGCTCCTGGCTGCGGCCTTTCCCACTTCGGGTGGTGCTCCTGCTGCAAGACTTCGTCGCGGTATCGCGACCTGGCTCGCGAGCAGCCCTGACCCTGCGCTCGGGCCATGCACGGCCCAGCTGCCCAACCTTGGGCATCACCTTCGCGGCCGCCTCGCGGACGTCTGGCTCAACCCCACACACACCTGGCCCAAGCTCAAGACTTTCCTTCTGCATCCTGACAGCCACGGCGTGTTCCGGGTCGAGACCCGGGCAGGTCGAGATGTCGTGCAGCTGGACATGGCAGCCCTGCGCTCCGCGACCGCCGCGTCAGTCGCTCCTCGACAAGCGCCTAAGCCGCCGGCACTACCTCCACCGCATCTGAGTACGCCTCCGAGACTGCCTGGAAAACCCGCAGCGGCCCTGCTCCAGGCGCTGCTGCGGCGTTTCCCGGACACCGGCCCGGCGGACGTTGGCACGGGCAACCCACAAACGCCAGCTGTAGCCCAACGGCACATCGTCGAGCTGCTGGCGGCCTCCCCCGGACAGCGATTGGAGATGGGTTATGTGGGGAACCAGCTGCTGGCGCTGCTCGGCGGGCGGCGACCTCCCATCGCGCTGCGGCTGCTGCTGAGCCAGGCGCCAGACGTGTTTGCATTGGAGCTGCAGGTGGGGCTGGGCGACAGCAGGGGGCGGACATGGTCAAAGGGATGTGAAGCGGCTTGTTTGGGGGATGGCAGGACTGCGCGTGGGGATGCTGCAGCTCTTGGGCCGTGCCCTTGCTGTGCCGTCAGATCGGCGCCGCCCGAGCCACGTTTCACCCCCGCCTTCGCTCTGCCGCCCCCTTGCCCCTTGCCAGGGCGAGTCTACGATGGTCGTCAGCCTCGCCTGCCCGACGCTGAGGGCCCTGGCGCAGAAGGCGGCCGCAGCGTCCTCGACCGTGGCAGCCGGGGCCGCAGCGGATACCGCGCCGGCGCCCAAAGCTCGCGGGGGCCCCGACGAGCAACCGCTGCAGCCTCAGTCCGCAGCAGTGCGCAGCAGGCACCCGCTGGCGCCCGCTGTCGCGCCGCAGGCGACAGCACCGCGGTCGCAGGCAGCACCCGCTGATGTGCTTGCCACAGCTCAGCTCACCTCGGCTGCAGCCCAACCGCCGCTGGGTTCGGGTGAGGCCGAGGAGCGGCTGCTGCGCTGCGCTGCGGCCGCCTTCCCGCCCTCGGGGCCTGACGCCACGCCCGGCAGCCAGCTGCGCTACGCCATCGCGGCCTGGCTGGCGGCGGACACGCAGCCGGAGGTCGGGCAGCACTCCGCGCGGCTGACGCGCCTTGGGGCTTACCTCTGCGCCCATCACGCGGGCCTGTGGCTCAGCCCCGACCATAGCTGGCCCAAGCTCAAGTCCTTCCTGCAGCACGCCGACAGCCGGGGCGTGTTCAGGGTCGAGGTGCCGCCGGGCCGGGCCTCGGACGTGGTAAGCCTGAGCGTGGCGGCGCTGACGGCAGCCTGGGGGGCTCAGTCGGCCGCAGCAGGAGCTGGGCAGGGCAGCGGCGCAGCCGCCGACGCAGGCGCGGGGCCGGCGCCTTCGAGAGCGGCGCCGGCTGCGTCGGGCCCTTCGGGGACCAGCAGCCCGGCCGATGCCACATCCTCGTCTTCAGCAGCAGAAAATGCAGCGGGGCAGGCGTGGAGCGGCACAAGCATAGTTCTCCCCACCGGCGCCAGCCCCGGCAGCACCAGTCCCGAGCTGCAGGGCGCGCTGCTACAGCGCTTCCCCGACGGCAGCGGCCCTCAGCTGTCGCTGACCGTGTGGCGCAACGCGGCCAGGCTGCTGGCGGAGCAGCCGCCCCCACACACCCTGGGCTTGCCGCAGCTCGGAACAGTGCTGCGGCCGCACCTGGGCGGGGTCAGCCTGCAGGGCAAGCTGCGTGGCCTGCTGCAGGAGGCGCACGACGTGTTTGTGGTGGAGCCCCAGGTGGGCACTGGCGAGTGACAGTTGTGCCCAGAGTGGGGCACATCTGCGCATGTAATGACTTGGGCCTTGCTTGTGGCGGCGCCGGGGGCTGGTGGTTTAGGACCGAGGATCGAGGCATGGGGAGGCCATCCGCATGTGCCCCTGAACCGCAGGACCGCAGCCAGCTGGCGGCGCGGCTGGTGTGCCCCACGCTGCTTGGGATGGCGGCCAGAGCTCCCGCCAGCGGCGGGGAAGCTCTTCTGCCGCCCGCTGCCGGCGTGGCCGCGAGCTCTCAGCCATCCGCAGCGGGGGTGCCCGGGCCAGCAGAGGCCGGCGCCACGTCCTCCACCGCCGCCGCTGCCGCTGCCGCAGCAGGACAGGTCCGTGGCGCTGGTGGGGCTGTTCTTCTCGGTGTCAGCCCCGGGGGCGCCCTAGACCAGGCGCTGCTGAGGCGCTTCCCGGCCGGCGGCGAGGAAGGCCGCCTCCTCGCCCACGCCAAACGGGAGGCGGCCCGGCTGCTCGCCAAGGCCCCGCGGCCGCACGAGCTGCCGCTCGCGTCCCTGGGCGTGGAGCTGCGCCGTGTGCTCAACATGCCGGACCTCTCCTGGCTTGGCTCTAGCCTGCGGCAGATGCTGCGGGGGCAGCCGGGCGTGTTCCGGCTGGGGCACAAGGTGTGTGAGTCTGAGGGTGCACACACGTGGCAGGGTTGATGGTGTACGGCTTTGGGTATCGCGGCAAAAGGTGCGCCCAATGACCTCCTCAGGACGGTGCTAGCAGCGTCCGGCTGGTTTGTCCCGAGCTGCTACGCCTGGCGGAGGCGCTGTTGGCCGCGAGGGTCGCTGCTGCTGCAGCCGCAGCCTCGGACACCAGTGCGTCTGGCGGGGCCCCTGCTGAGACGCCGGGAAGCCGCCCCGGCGCGGCAGCCGCTGCGGTAGTGGCTGGCCGTGCGGTAGCGGCAGGCAGCCAGGTTGGCTCTGGCACGGCAGCGCACCAGACGCCGCAGGAAGGCGGAGGGGCGTCGGCCGACCCACCCAGCCACTCGGCAGCAGCGCAGCTGCAGCAGGAGCTGCGGCGCCGCTTCCCGGCGGGCAGTCTCGCTGACGTGGAGCAGATGCGCGCCGCTGTCAAGCGGGCAGCCGCCATGCAGCTTGCGAGGGCCCCTGGTCCGGCCCACGCGCTGCCGCTGTCGTGCCTGGAGGCCACACTGGGCTCCCGTGCGCCCTGGGCGGACCGGCTGGGCGCGAGCCTGGCGGAGCTGCTGGAGCAGGAGCGCGACACGTTTGCTGTGACGGGGGAGCAGGTGGGGAGGTGTGGGGCAGGGAGCGCTGTGGAGGGCCGGTGGTGCGATAGGGCAGCGGGACGTCGAGGTGGGTAACGTGGTGCAGGGCTGACATACCACAGTGGGTACAGTTTTAGCTTGCGCAACATCAACCAGGAGCCCTCCTGCCGACCGCAGGGCCAGCCGGACGGAAGCGCTGCGCTGGTGTGCCCCCAGCTGCTGGCGCTTGCGGAGGGCCTGGCCACTGCAGGCCCGCCCTTCGTGACCGCAGCTGTGAACGGCAACGCGGCTGGCGGGGCCTCACCCGATGGGGGCAACCACGCAACCACGGCAGCGACCGAGGCGGCGGCGGCAGGACCCAGGCCGGCGGCAGGCGACCCTGCCGGTGCTGGCGCGGCGTCGCACGGGGCAATGCAGCCGGCCATGCCCGGTGGGGCCGCAGAGCAGCAGCAAGCCGGCGGCCGCCGCCCGCATCGCAGTGCAGGCGCGCACAGCGCCGCTGCAAAGAAGCAGCTGCAGCAGGAGCTGCTGCGGCGCTTTGCAGCAGGCGGTGATGCAGAGGCGGACCGCCTGCGCGCCGCCGCCAAGCGCTATGTGGCCGTGTTCCTGGCCCAGGCCCCTCCGGCCCATGCGCTGCCGCTGGCGGATGTTGACGCTCAGCTGCGCCACCGCGTGGCCTGGGTGGACCGGCTGGGCGTGGGCCTTGCGGAGCTGCTGCGGCAGGAGCCGGGCACCTTCGCTGTGGAGGTGGAGCAGGTGGGACGGAGCAGCAGCGAATGACGGCCAGCCGACGCAACGTTCAGCTGCCTTCGGGGCGCTAGCTAAATGTACCGATGCCTCCGTTGTTTGTCGTGCACTGACCTGCCTAGTGGCTCCTGGGTCCTGGTCCCTGCGTCGTTGCATCCAAATAGAAGGCCTGCCGTCCCCTGCCATGCCCACGCCGCCAATGGCGAAACGCAGGCAGCGGGGCACGGGAGGGCGAGGCTGGTGTGCCCTCAGCTGCTGGCGCTGGCCGCCGCTACGGCCGGCACGCCGCCGGCAGAGGGCGCGCCGCCGTCTCCGACAGCAGCGCCCGGGGCGTTAGCCACCCGGCCCCGAGCATCCGCGCTGTCAGTTTGGGGCCCCGCGGCGGACGCCGGCGCCGCACCCTGCTCGTCGTTGGTTCGGCAGGTCGGCGGCGGCATGGCCGCGGAGCATGCATCGCTGCAGGCCGACGGCCGGCAGCGGTCTGCGGGACTGCAACTGTGGCAAAAGCTGCTCCGCCGCTTCCCTGCCGCAACCGAGGCGGACCGCCTACAAGCCGCCGCCAAGCGGCAAGCGGTCCTCCTGCTGGCCAGGGCGCCGCCGCCACGTGCCATGGCCCTTGCCACGCTGGGCCCTGAGCTGCTGCGGCGGCTGGGCGGAGCAAAGCTGGGGTTTGACCTTGGACAGCTGCTTGCGGAGGAGCCGGGCACCTTCGCGATTGATCGCGTGGTGAGGCCAGTCAGCTGAAAACGAGCAAACGAGGGCTGCAGGGGGCGCCCGGCGTGGGGTTGGCAGGCAGCTGCAACGGAGTAGTGCGCATATGCGGCACGCACCGGGGCTTGCCCCACGCATTGCCCCTACCTCCCTTCCCTGCCGACTCTGCCAAGCCGTGCCCAACCCCACAGGGCACGATCAACGCGGCCGCGCGGCTGGTGTGCCCCACGCTGCTGCGCCTTGCGGACGCAATGCTGGCGCCGGAGGCGTCTGCCTCGGTCACGGCGCCAACCGCGGCGTCAGCGCAGGCCGCCAGCCGGGCGGGGCGGACCAGCAGCAGCAGCGGCAGTGCCGGCGGCGCCGCGCGCGACTCAAGCTGCAGCTCGGCGCTTGGGAGGGTCCTGCTCACGTACTTTCCCGACGGTGACAGCGACGCGAGCCGCCTCACCGTGTCCGCCTTGCGCCAGGCGGCTGCGATCCTGGGTGAGGCCCGGCCGCCGCACGCCATGTCGCTGCCGACGCTGGGCGCGGAGCTGCGGCGGCGGCTGGGCGGGGCCAAGCCGGGCAAGAGCCTGACGCAGCTGCTGATGGAGGAGCCGGATACCTTCGCGGTGGAGGGAGGCGTGGTGAGCTGGGGTGGCAGGTCGCGAGGTCAAAGGAGTTCCCGCACAACGTGGCGTCACTCGCGGTCATCAATGCCGCTCCTCGACCATGTTCACCCTCACCTTGCTTGGTCGACCACTCCGCAGGGCGCGCCCAACGCGACAGCACGGCTGGTGTGCCCCACACTGCTGCACATGGCGGCAGTGGGCGCGTCGGACCTCCGTGGCCCCGTCGCACCAGCGAGCGGCGTGGGTTCCAGCATTCCTGCTGCCGAGTCCCCCCGCACGATAGCCCCAGTCGACCGCCCCGCCGCACAATCAGCCTCGGGCGCGGCTCCTGCGGTCCCGCACGCCGCCGCATCGTCAGCCGCTGCAGGGCCGGCCGGCGACGGTTTCTCGGATTCGGCGCCCGGCCTCACTCCCGCCGAGGTCCTGGAGCAGGCGCTGCTCCGGCGCTTCCCAGCCGGTGGCTTTCGCGCCGCCATTCAGCGCGATGTCGCGCGGCTGCTGGCACAGGCCCCTGCACCGCACCAGCTGCTGCTGTCGTACTTGGATCGTGAGCTGGCCGGTGCCCGGAACGTGCCACAACTCAGCTTGGGACGCAGCATGGGCCAGTTTTTACAGAGCGAGCCGGACGTGTTTGCAGTGGGGCAGCAGGTGAGCTAAGCGGCGTGGACGCTGGCGTCTGTGCCTGCCGTTTGGCGCCAGCATCGATGTTGCGGCCACGTGCACGTTGTATGCTTCGGAAGCCTGCTGCCACCCTCACTGTCTGCCCCCTGCTGGGCCCTGTCCCCCAGGCTGGCGACCCGGCCGCACGCCTGGTGTGCCCCGAGCTGCTGGCGCTGGCGGAGGCCGTGGCCGCGGCAGCCGCGGCTCCCGCGAGTGGCGCAGCACGGACGGCGAGCACTGGAGGCAGAGAGCCTGCCGAGCCCGGGGCCGGCACCGGAGCTGAGGCAGCCGCAACGCCAGCAGCGTCGGCAAGCCAAATCCCTGCCTTCGGCGCACCCGCGGTCAAGGTAGCAGTGCCGCCAGCCTCGGCGGCCCCGACCGCCGTCTCCACGACAGCCGCTGACGCCCTTGCAGTGGCCGGGCCAGTGCCGCCGGCGGCAGCAGCACCTGTCGGGGTTACCAGTGTCTTCCCTCCCGGACCCGCCAGCTTCGGCGCTGCCGCGCAGCGCGGCAGTGCCAGCCCCGGCCCGGGCCTGCTGCCGCAGGCGCTGCTCCTTCGCTTTCCGGACGGCAGCGCCCCGCAGCTGTCGCTGACCGTGTGGCGCAACGCGGCCAGGCTGCTGGCGGAGCAGCCGCCGCCGCACGAGCTGGGCTTTCCCCAGCTCGGCACAGCGCTGCGGCCGTACCTGTGCGGGGTCAGCCTCGTTGGCAAGCTGCGTGGGCTGCTGGAGGAGGCGCACGACGTGTTTGTGGTGGAGCGCCAGGTAGGCTGCGGACAGGGGGTTCCTCCCGACAGCTGTCGTGACGGCGCCTGGGCCTCACCGATGCGCGCCTGTGGGGTGAGCGGCTCTGTCAGCTATGCACGGTCAGCAGCTTCTGCTTGTTGTGGTAGCATTGCCGCGGCAGAAGCAACACCCTGGCGAGCCCTTCGCTCCACCTTTCTCGCCTTCGCCACGCCGCAGACCCAGAGCCAGTTCGCGGCGCGGCTCGTGTGCCCCACGCTGTTGCGCCTGGCGGCCGCTGCTGCCGGCGACATCGGCAGCGGGCTGGCTGCGACCACAGCCGCCGCCGGCGTGGCGGCGAGCCCGCAGCCGCCCCTCCCGCCGCCTGCCCCATCACGTGCGGCTGGCGCTCTGCGCACCGGCGCCTCGGCAGCAGCTGGGCCGCCTTCGCGCTCTATGGTATCCCAGGCCGCCGCTGACGCAGGGCAAGCGGGGGCCACCGGGGCCTTCCTACCCGGCGCCAGCCCTAGCCGCGCCCTGGACGACGCCCTGCTCCGGCGCTTCCGGGCCGGCAGCGGCGAGGAAGGCCGGCTTGTTGCGCATGCTAAGCGTGAGGCGGCGCGGCTGCTGGCCAAGGCCCCTGCGCCGCACGCGATGGCGCTCGCGGAGCTAGGCCCGCAGCTGCGCCAGGTGCTAAACCTGCCTGGCCTCTGGGCCAGGCTCGGCTGCAGCCTCAGCCAGCTGCTGCAGGGCGAGCCGGGCGTGTTCGCGGTGGCCGGCCAGAGGCCTGACTGGCAGGCAAGCAAGCAGACGCACGGCGCCCCTCTGCGAGCACACTGCCTGGCGCAGTTGGTGCCGAGTGCGGCGGCCGTGCTTGTCGCGGCGCGCGGCTGCTGCTCCCGCTCGCTCGCGTGCACGTGGCCCTGGTCTGTCACAGCTCACCGCGAGCAGCCGGGGGGTACCTTCATGCCACACCTGCTGCCCGGCCCGCCCCACACGCCCCAGGGCGTCTACACCTCGGCCCGACTGGTGTGCCCCGAGCTGCTGGCGCTGGCGGAGGCGATGGCAGCCAGCAGGGCCGCTGCTACGGGCGCCGCTGCGGCTTGCCCCGGCGCAACGAGCGCCAGCGCAGCCAGAGGCACCGCTGACGACGAGGCCGCAGGGGCTCGGTCGGAGCATCCCGACAGTGCAGACGCGGCGCACGCATCGGTGTGCGCCGTCGTTGCAGAGACCGGCCGCCAGTCGGGTGTCCCGGCGGCCGCCAGCGGGCTGGTTGCGTCTGCCGCCGTGCACCCTTTCGGCAAGTCTCCGAGGAGGCAGTTCAAGCACGAGCTCATCAAGCGCTTCCCGGCGGACGGCACCGGCCAAGCCGACATCCAGTGCTGCGCCGCCAAACGCTGGGCGGCCAAGCTCCTGGCGCAAGCCCCACCGCCGGCGCATGCGCTGCCGCTGGCGAGCCTGGAGGCCTTTCTACGGGGCAGGGCGCCTTGGATGGCGGGGCGCGGCCTGAGCGCGGCGCAGCTGCTGCGGGAGGAGCCGGACACCTTTGCTGTTGAGGCCGAGGTGGGGGCGGGCGGTGGGCTGGGCTAGGAAGCGTGTGGGACGCTTTGCAGCCGTCCGCCTCCTGTACACCGGCTTCGCACCGTGCCTTGTCGTCAGATGCCGACGCGGGTCGTCCTACGCAACCCTCCCCCCAGGGCCAGCCGCACGCGACCGCACGCCTGGTGTGCCGTAAGCTCTTGCTCTTGGCGGCCGCGATGGCATTGGCGCCCTCCGACACGGCTCCAGTCGCGGTACCGGCTGCGCCACTGCTGTCTATGACAGCCGCGCCCTCGGCCGCTATGGTCGAGCCCGCCATTGCCGCCGCCACCGCCGCTGTGGCCTCATTCCCATGCCCGGCGGCGACCCAGCAGGCCAGCAGCGGCTTCCCGGTGACCACCATCCCCGTTGGGCGGGTGCTTGACGCGCTTAGCCATGCCCTGCTGCGGCGCTTTCCGGACGGCGGCGATGCGGGGGACACGCTTCCCGCCCTTTTGCGGCAATCCGCCCGGCTGCTGGTCGAGGCGCCTCCGCCACACGAGCTGCCGGTGTCGTACCTGTACAGCGAGCTCCCTTTACGGCTCAACCTGCCTGGACCTAGCTTGGGCGTCAGCCTCAAGAAGCTGCTTCATGGGGAGCCGGCCGTGTTCGCAGTGAGGTGGCAGGTGCGCGCGCTGCCACGAGGCCATGTCCCACACTGCAACTTGGGTTTCAGGTTGGGGAATTCGAGGTTCAGGTCTTGGGAGGGGTGTTGCAGAAGGATCTGGACGTGTTTCAGAGTTGGTGTGCAGCGGCCTTGTGCGACCGAGCGCATCTCCAACGCCTCCTGCACTCCCGTCGCCTCCAGGGTGGTGTGACGTGTGCTCGGCTGGTGTGCCCCGAGCTGCTGGCGCTGGCGGCTGCTGCGGCCGCGGCCGACTGGCCAGGCGGGGCACTGGCCGCGGCAGAGGCGACTGCGATCGGCTGCAACTTCGGGGCGCCAGACTGGGGCGAGGAGCCGGAGGCAGCCAACGGCAGCCTTCCCAGGTTCCTGTCGCGGCAACACGCGGAGGGTCCCAGGCTGCCACCACCCGCACCGGCGGTAGCGGCTGGCCCGCCTCCCCCCGCGCGCCTGCTCGTTCCCGTCCCCGTGCCCGTCCCCGAGCCGGTGCCGGTGCCATTGGCATCGCCGGCGCCTGAGCCGGGGGAGCCCGTGGAGGCCCCCTCCTCCGGCGGGGACATGTTGGGTCAGGACGGGCCCTCTCAGCAAGCAGCCCTGGCGCCCGCCGCCACACTGCTGCTGTCGACTCCGTACTCGGATGCCGTGTCGCACATGCTGTGGCACTGCCGTACGGTGCCCCAGATTGGGCTTGCCGTACGCTCGTCCGGCGGGCGGCCGGCGCTGGTCTCGCTGTACGCGCCTCCTGTACCGCCATCGGAGGCTGACGACTGTCCCGGCTGCGGCGCCGCCGTGTACGTGGTGGACCTGGCGGCCTGCCGGCAGCAGGCAGCGGAGGGCGGCGAGCAGGCGGCTGAGGCTGCGATGCTGGCGGCACTGCGCGTTGTGCTGGAGGAGCAGGGCGTGACCAAGGTGGTCCACGGCTGCAAGCAGGTGGGTTGGTATGCTTGGGGAGGGGAAAGCCGAGGTCCGCAACATAGATCATGGTTGTTGAAGGGTGCTGGGGCTCGCAACCAGCTCTGGTTCGACACCACCGCCCGTTGGCCCCTGCTGAACTCCCCGCCCCCAGCTGCTTCCCCTGGAGTCGGCCTGCGGCGGCGCCGTGAGCTCGCCCCTGCTGGACACCCGCATGGTGCTGGGCGGCATGGAGGCCATGATGGGACTGCCGCCACCACCAGCACCCGGCATGGAGGGAGCGGGGCCGCCCGCACTGCCGGAGCTGACGGCTCGCGTGGCCGCCCTGCGCTCGGCCCTGGCGGCGACGGGGCTGTGGGCCGACCGGCCGCAGCTGCTGGCGGCGCTGACGGCCCTGCACTACGGCGCGCTGAGGGAGGAGGCCGAGGCGCAGCAGGCGAAGGCGCAGCAGCAGGCCGGAGGAGGAGGCGGGCCGGGGCGCTGGGCGGTTCGGCCGCTGGCCCCTGCCGCACTGGAGGCCGCCGTCCGGGCGTGCGGCCACCTGCCCGAGCTGTGGGCCGGGCTATGCGAGGGCTGGTGGTGGGTGGCGGTGGGGGCGGCGGAGGCGAGCATGGCGGCGGCGAGAGAGGGGGCCAGTAAGCAGGCGGCAGCGGCGCAGGGAGCAGTGGGGGGGCGCCATAGATGAGGCGGCGACGGTTGAGGTTGAGCAGCGTTGGCTCTTCCACGTCCACGCTGCATGGCGTTGCGGGAGGTAGGGATTACCGGAATCCTGGATTACAAGCAAGGGAGGAGCGCGTAACGCAGATAGAGTCATGCGCTGTCCACCTGGGGTTCGACCGGGAGGTCAACAGGGTTGCAGTTAGCCCCACACTAACACCTCCCGCCATCTGCTGAAGAGCACTCGTTGCGTTCACAGGCGCACTCTGAAGGAGCTTCACTGATACATTTATAAGGAAGCGCAAAAACTTCAGCATGTTTAGCTATCACGTTTTAGCTCGAGTGCCTGCTGGCGGTTGCAAATACGCTCTGTGCTCGCCTCTGCCGCCGGACTTCTGCTTTACAAAGCCGCAATGTCCCTGTTGCATGTTTTAGCGGTCGCGGCGGCTGCATCGTGGTTTCGTCAACTCGTCGACAGTGATGATCAATACACCTGCAAGCGCACTGCGTCGCGCTATCGCGACCTGGCTCGCGGGCAGCCCCAACCTTGCGCTAGGGCCATTCACTGCCCAGATGACCAACCTCCGGCATCACCTCTGCGCACCGTTATTGGCGCCCTGAGCTGCCGCCGTTCCGTCCGGCGCCCCATCTGGCGGTGGCCTGCCACCGCCGGCGCCGCCGCCGAGGCCACCGCTGCCGTCGCCGTGTCTGGCGCCCTGCGCAGCCGCCTCCCCGCCCGGCACCCCGTCCGACAGCTCGCTGCTGTTTGCAAAATCCTCCTCTTCGTCGCTGTCGGCCCCGGCGGCCGCTGGGCCCGCTTCCGTGGGGCCCTCAACCAGGCCGTCGGGGCCACTGTCAAGGTCAAGCTGCTCGGCCGTGCCTGCAGGCTCGTACCGCCCGTCGGGTCCGCGAGGCCTAGGCTCCAAAGGCTCCTGCGGCTGCCCCAGCTGGGGTTTAGCTCCGGCACCTTGCTGGCGCTTCGCCGATTGGCGCTGCGCATGATGGGCCGGCGGTTCTGCCCAGGGCCCGTCGCTGTCAGAGTCGCTGTCCGATATTTCCAATCCTTTCCGTATCTGGTTAAAGATGTTATCTAGCTTGCGCTTGCTTGCGAAAGGGTTGGAGTTGAGGCTGCGGCTCATTGCCGCATTGCGAATCGCCGGCGGTGGCGGGGCTGGGTAGTGTAACAAGTGCTTGCTAGTTACGCTACTAGTTACGCTACTAGTTACGCTGCGCGCGTGTGGGATCGCCAAGTTGGCGAACCGGCCCATGGGGGTACGCGCGGTTCGCCATGTAACAGCCCCTCGGGCTGGTCGCGACAGCATGCCTACATCATATACAGCTTATACAAGGGCTCTGTGCGTGCGGCTGTGATTCCCCAAGAACACGCTGGGGTGGGGACTCCCCACACAGAGGCAACCCCTCACTGCGAGCTTCACCACGCCCTACGAGGCTGAGGCCGTGGGGAAGCCCTCCTAGCTGGCGCACACCACGCAAATCTCTTGCTCAACCCCGCGCATTCCTGGAACATGTATCGCAGCCGCTCCTGTCCCACGCTCAAGGCCTTTCTCCTCGACCCCGCAAGCCGCGGCGTGTTCCGGGTAGGTCGAGGCCCGGGGCGGTCATGACGGATGTCGTCGTGGAGCTGAATGCGCGCCGCAGCCGCAGCCGCAGCCCTTGGCCAAGCCGCGCGCAAAGCACCTCCGTTTGGATCGACCCCGTCCAGCGGCGCTGCAGCGCCAGCGCCACCCGCCGTAGCGGCAGTGCCACAGGCCGCCGCGAGGTAGCCAGGAGGTCCTCGCGGCCCGCCGAGTGGACGCCCGCTGCAGGCCCAGCCCGCGGCTGATGAGCCCGGCCCGCTGGCAGCAGCGGACGATGTCTCTGATGTCCCGCCTCAAGCACCATGGCTTCGGGAGGCTGCGGCGATGCAGCGCCCGCGGCAGCAGCGGCAGGGCGGCGCCGATGCAGGCGACGACGACGGGCCCCCAACCTTCGTGTCGGCCGCCGCCACCGGCGCCAGCGCGGCGGCGCTGCTGGGCCGCAGCCTGCTCGCACGCTTTCCGGTTGCCGGCAACACCGACCCCATGGCCACCGCCAACATGGCGAAGCGCGGGGCGGCGTGGCTGCTGGCGGTCGCCGCGCCGCCGCACGCGCTGCCGCTGCAGGTAATAAGGTTGGCGCTGCAGCGGCTGCTCAACCAGCCCCACCCCACGCGTGACGCCGACCTACAGCGGCTGCTGGAGGAGGAGCCGGACGTGTTTGCAGTGTGCATGCAGGTCGGTGCGCAGGCGCTGTGTGTGTCAGTGTGTGTGATCGCTGCGGCTACTGCGGCACGTAGGTGTATTCAGGGGTTCTTCTCTATGTGTGTTCACAAATAGGTAACATATAGTAAGCACGGCATGTGTTGAGCCGCAATGAGCAAACGTTCCTGTCGACCCGTGGTGCGTCAAGTGCGAGGCTCGGGAGAAAGCCGGCCTCCAGCTATCCTACTTCCAACCGTGTTGCCACATGCATCGTCCCATCCTCCAGGGACGGCTCTCAGGCATACGCGCTGCCTGGCCCGACCTGCTATGGCTGGTGGGGCCGAGGGCAGCAGTGGAGGCAGCCGCAAACGCCACCGCGGCGGGCGCGGACCCTGCTGCCGCCGTCGCTCGGCTGGTGTGCCCCCAGCTGCTGGTGGTGGCAATGGCCCTGGCCGCCGCCAAGGCAGCAGCTATGCCAACTGCAGCCGCTGGCGCCGTTGCAGCGGCCGGCGGGGCCGCTGCCGAGCCCAGGGCCCCGGCCGCCAGCGCGGCAGCGGCAGCGGCGGCAGCGGCGGCGGCGGCGGCGGCGGCGGCGGCGGCGGCGGCGGCGGCGGCGGCGGCGGCGGCGGCGGCGGCTGCAGGTCACGACCAGGCCGGCCCAGGCGCAGCGGCGCCCGGCGGGGCACTGCAGGCCGCAGGCGTCGCCAGCAGCTGTCGGCCGGCCGTCTCGTCCGTGTTGGCGCACTTGCGGCAGGAGCTGCTCCGTCGCTACCCGGTGGACGCCAGCGGCGAAGTGGTCGGCCTGCGTCGTCGGGCCGTCAGGAGGTGGATGGCGTACATACCTCCTGGCTCGTGCGGACCCTCCGTCGGGCCCACGCGCTGCTGCGGCAGGCGTGTGGCACGTTTGCGATTGAGGATGGCATGGTGAGATGAGCGAACAGGGGCAAGTAAGGGGGGTACGCCTGTTCCGGTCCCTCGGGACAAGGCCTTGCCTAGCTCTTGCTTGCCCGCTGCTGCTGCGTGTTCACACGGCCTTTGCGCCTCCCCGCACATGGCGCACAGGGCACGGCGGACGCGACCGCGCGGCTGGTGTGCCCCAAGCTGCTGCAGCGGGCATTGGCGATGGCGGTGGCTCAGGCTCCAGCCGGGGCAGAGCAGCAGGGGCCGGGAGACGGTAGCCTTGCCGCCCTCCCGCCGCCACCCACGGTGGACGGCACGGAGCTGCCGTCGCTTACACCCGCTATCAACAGCGGCAGCTCTGCCGACCCCTCCGTCCTCTGTGGGACACGCACGCAGCCTGGGGCCTTCACCGCCCGTCAAGGCCCGAGCGGCTGCTCCGGTGGAAGACGCACCCTCTCGTGGCCGCCTGCCCGTGCCCATCCGCATCCCGATCCCGATCCCCATCCGCATCCCGATCCCCGTCCCTGCCCCCGCCCCTGTCACGGCGCCGGCGGTCTGGCAGCCGCCGGCTGCCGCCGGCAGCTGAGGAGGATCCCAAGCCCTACGCACGGGACATGCTGAGGCAAGCGCTCTGAGACTGCTCGACTCACGGTTCCGTCTAGGACGGCAACACCAAACAGAATGGGGCTGCGCTGCACGGTCGGGAGACACTACCCTGCCAGGTGGGTTGGGTTGGGAGCCGCGGCCATATCCCCCGGTCGCAATGCGGCCCCTAGTGCAGCCGCTCACCGCCTGCTGCCCCAACACCTCCCTGACCCAGGCTTGCACTGGTGACGGTGGCGGAGGCAGGTGGTCGCACGCAGACCCTGGACGCCCCGCCCCCTTGATTCACCCCAGGCGGCCCTGCCCCGGGGTACTTACTTACTTCTATTTCTATTTCTCGCACCGGTGGTGCGCGAGGGCCGCACACAGCGCTGCTGACATGGCCCCGGCCAGGCCCAGGCCCCGACAGCATGCAGGGCGCAGGGCTGGGCTGGGGGGCTCACGTGTGCGTGGTGCAGATTGACATGCATGGAGCCGGGGAGAGGCGCGCAGGGGGCTGGAGGAGGCTGGAGGTTGCTTGTGTGACTGGGCACAGCATCTGAAGGGCTGCACCCGGAGGTGAAGAGGTGCATGCCATCCATGGCTTGGAGCAGGGTGGCAGTGGTAAGCAGGTCGCAGAGGTCATGCTGGAGGGCGCTGCACTCCTTGCGAGCTGGGATTGGGTTGCAGGGTGCAAGGTGGACGGAGCCGGAGCAGGTGTCTCTGCCGCGCCGTAACGTGGTGTTTGGCTGGGCGAGAGACACCCGCGCGCTCTGGCAGGGGCCGCCGCCCCAGGATGCTAGCTGCCCGCTCAGCGCTCAGCTGGGTTGGACCTGAAAATAATTAACTGGGCATTTTGCTCACATCACACTTTTGCAGGCGTGCGGAGGTGCGGTCACGTGCTTGTGTCTGTTGGCTCGCCCCTTCAGGGGCACGAGCCATTTTACTCAGGACCAAGGTAGCACAAGTATGAAATATGCCGCTGGCTCCTCAAGCAAGTCACGGATGCCGTTGAGGCAGAGGCGCTCTTGCAACGGGTCGCGGCTGTGCCCGTGCGTCGAGAGCTTGAGACTGCCAGAAACCTGTGCGCTGTGGCACCGGGCTCGTGCCCCCGCAAGCTTCCTTTCATTAATGAGCACCAGCGAGCTCCATAGCAGCGCTAGCAGCGCTAGCAGCGCTAGCAGCGCTAGCTGCTGACCTGCAGTGGCCTGGGGAGTGGGGACGGGTTGAACACCGTGGGGTTGCTGTGGGCCGGGCCATGTATGAGCACCGACCGCTGGCCAGGGCCGCGTGCACCCGGCATGCCAGCAACATGGTGGACCCGCCGCTGCTGCGCGACTCTGGCTGGTGCATGCCTTTTGAGTTGCGCTCATTCTCCTCGCACGTGTTTTCCGTGTGCGTGCAGTGAGCAGGAATCGCTGGCACGCAAGCCGCCCCAGCAAGCGCCCATGCTCCCCCGACAGCCAGCTCGCGGTCCGGGTTGAGACCCGCGGCAGTCGTGCCTCTGTGGACATGGCAGCGCTGTGCACCGCCGCCGCCTCCTCCGCACTGGCCACCTGCCGTCGCGCCACCGCCTGCTGCCTCCCACCGCAGCCGCAGCGGCGTCCATCACCAGGTGCAAGCACCCGCGGTGCTGCCACCGCCGCAGCCTCCACCCCCGCCCAGCGAAAGCTCCACAGGCGGCGGCTGGGGCGGACAGGGAGGGGCCGGGAGCGGCTGTGCTGGCGGTGGTGTCGGTGTCGGCGTCGGCATTGGCGTTGGCGTCGGTGTCGGTGTCGGCGTTGACATCGGTGTCGGAGTCGGAGTCAGCGTCGGCGTCGGCGTCGGCGTCGGCGTCGGCGTCGGCGTCGGCGTCGGCGTCGGCGTCGGCGTCGGCGTCGGCGTCGGAGTCGGCGCCGGCAGCGTCGGCGGCGGCAGCAGCGGCGGTGGCAGCGGCGGTGGCGGCGGCGGCAACTGAAGCGGCAGGAGGCGGGCGCGCAGTGTCCAACCGCGTGGCCTTGCCTTTATGGTCGCGTGCGCGGCGCCTCAGGTCGGCGAGCGCGGGGCTTGCATGTGGCCACGTAGCCATCCTGTTGGGGGTGAGAGTGCCAGGGAGTGCCAAGCTACCGTACTTTGGGGGTCAGTTTCAGCGGCGAAGCGCGGGCCTGGGCGCATGGTCTGCGGGCGCGTCAAGGCCTGCCGCGGTTGGGACGCGCGCGCTGCTGCGTGTGCGCTGTCGCGACGTCGGCACGGCCGTGGGCGGCCAGCGCGGTACGCGGTGCGGAGGTCACCGTTACATGTCGATACGAACCCCTTTATAGGCGCACGGGCAGGACGGGCGCGAGCGCGTTAGCAGCTATCGCGACTGTCACGACTAAGCTCTGGCGAGGACGCCTGTGAGCCTGACGTATGGGCCGTAGACGTTAAGTTCGGAGCATTATGTCCCCCTCGTTGGCCGGCATCGCTGCCACCTTGATGTGCCGCTAGTTCCTGCTGCTTTGCAACGTACTGCTTGCGTTGGTAGGAGCGACATCACGGCGGACGTCCGAAAGCGAAAGCCCTCGACCTGCGAAAATTATACGACCTGACGCCATGGTACAGAGCACACAGATTAGCATCAAATTGAATACGGAGTCGGGCGGTCAGGTCCTCAGCCGAAGTGGCCTTGTGTCGTGCAATTTGGTCCCAGGCTGACCCGCCCGGCCTACCAGTTATTCACAGCCCGCCCCTTTCGTACAATACTTGCCTTTGACTTCCAGCGCGTGCGCACTGCGGTGCACTAGGGCCCATATTGTAAAAGCGTCGTCACCCTTGCTCCGTGTTGCCGCTTCCCGCTGGGCACGCCTTGGCGTCGGCAGCTGAAGCCGTCTACGGTGGCGAAGCGCTGCGGGCATTTGCCATGGAGGCCGCAAGCGATGAGGCCGGCGTCGTCGGCGTTGGCCTGACCGCCCCCCGTTCGCCCAGGACGTCGCATGCGCTTGCTGTTATCGACAGCACTGAAGGCGACGACACCCCGAGGGGCAAGCGCGCATTGGGCAAGAAGCCTGTGTCCGCGAAGCCGCGCGCATGGCTTCCCGAGGAACGCGTCCTGATTGCGGAGCTGCACTGCAACCTCGGAAACAAATGGCGAGCGCCGGGCGGGTGGGCCATACGTAGTTCACACGGGGGAAGGTTCGTCGGTTAGGGTCTACTTCACAGTTCCAGGTCAGGTCTCAGCGTTCCCAACTGCCCACAGTCCGGTTTCAGCGTAACCGCGCTGCTAATAGATGCCACTCTTGTGTATTCGACACATAAACAAACGTATCACCGGGCTTGCACAGGAGGTCATCGGCATTGGTGCCCTTCGCCCTGTGATCCTGGGCTCAGCCTTCGTGCCTACCCTTTTGTACTGACTGCCAATTGCACCTCGCACCCTTGTGTGGCTCTTCAGGACGACCATCGCCAAGTCCTTCCCGCAGCGCACTGACAACGACTGCAAGTGAGAGGGCTGGGGGAAACCCTCCTATGTCATGACGAATAACTCGGTGCCTCAACAACCCAACCCGAACGGCTCTGTCGGTTGTATTGACATAGACCCGAGGGCCGCCTGGGGCCGGCGCTCGGCACCGGCTGTGCGATATCCTGCTTCGCGCCATCCCTTCACCAACCGTCCCCTTCAAGGCCTGTTCTCATGTGTGCCCATGTCCTCCTCCGTGCCCCGCTTCCTCGCTGCCCACAGAAACATCTTCCACAGCGCCTATCGGTCGCGAGCGACGGCGCCCTGCCTGCTGCGGCTGTACGCGCAGGCCGTCGGCGCCAACTGCGACGACGCCGCGCTGCGGCAGGCCGCGCTAGCGGGGGCGCAGAAGCAGCTCGCGGCGCTGCTGGCACACCAGCAGCAGCAGCAAGGCAAGCAGGAGCCGCAGGAGCACGAGGACGCCGGCGCGGCGGCGAGCTCGCCCGATCAGGCGCAGCAGGCCAGCCCAGAGCCCGACGACATGAGGACGTCCACTCCGCAGCTGCACTGCGACCTATCCACCGGCGCGGCCACCACCACCTCCTGTCCCTCGGCGCCGGCACCCACGCCGTCCTTCGGCGCCGAGCCGCGAGCCCACTCTGGCCACAGCTCCCTAGGCCTGGCCCTGCTGCCTGCAGCTCGCTGCAGCAGCTCAAGCCTCGGCGGGCCGCCGGCGCCGCCTGGCGGCCCCGGCGGCGGCGCCGCCGGCGACAGGTCCGAGGACTGCGAAATGGCCGACGCCGACGCCAGCGACGCGCAGCCGCCGCCGACGACGACGGCCTCGCCGCTGCCGGCACCGGCGGCGCTGCAGCTGAGCCTGGCGCAGTCGGCCTTGGCCAGGGACCTGTTCGCCATGCACAAGGGCGGCCTAGATGTGCCGGCGGCGCTGAGCGACGGGTGTCCGGACAGCGAGCTCCTGGCGCAGAGGGCGCGCTCGTGCCACAGCTTGCAGCACGCGTGGCGGGCGGCCGAGCCGGCAGGTGAGGGCCGTGGCCAACCGTTGCGCTCCTCGTGGGCCCCACAAAGGTTGCACCCATGCAACAACCTCACTGCCGTTGGCCGCACCTAAGCACACACGCAAACACATACACGCACGGTCCCGTTTTCACCTAACACTTGAACACACACGCACGCCCCCTGCCACCGCGACGCAGGGCTGGAGGGACCCCTTGCCAGCGCTCCGGCCGTTGGCGCCGCGCCCCACGGCCGCCGCCTGCGCGCCGCCGCGCTCGGCAAGCACTCGCTCCTCGGCGGCAACGCCAGCTTCGCGCCGTCGCCGCTGGCGGCGCCGCCAGGCTTTGCCTCCGAGGGCCACATGTGGCTCGGCGCCGCCGCCGTCGGCAGCTCCTGCACGGAGCCCTGGGCGCCCGAGCCGCAGCTCAACTCCGCCGCCTCCTACGGCGGCCACCTCAACTCGGCCACCTCCTTTGGCGGCCATGCCAACTCCCCCATCTCGTTCGGAGCCGCCGCGGCCCCAGCCCTCAGGCCCGCGCCGGCCTCCGCCTCCGCCACGCCGCCCTTTGCGGCGATGATGCAGCAGTCCCAGCTGCAGCCGCCGGCTGGCGTTAATCTGCTGAGGTCGCTCGACGTGCGGCGGCCGGGCGTACGGTACTCCTCGGCGGCGGCGGCGTGCTCGTTCGTACCGCTCGAGGGCACCAACAGTATCGCCGCCGCTTGGGAGCTGCTGCCGCAGGAGCCGGCTCGCAGCTGCGCCAGCGCAGCCGTGTTCGCGGGGCTCGCGGCGGTGCCGCTGCCGTCGGAGTGCTGGCCTGACGTGCCGATGGACGGGGAGCCGTTTGTGCCCAACGACGGCGGCGGCGCGGCGGCACTTGCGGGCGAGGTGACGCTGCCGACGCCTGACCAGTGCAACCCCGATATGTTGGAGATTTGGCTGCAGATGCGCAAGTGGGCCTGAATAGGCCCAAGGTGGAGCCGCAGAGGGTACCGCACAGGTGCCGTACAGACGCGGTACGGTCAAGGCGACGCACCCAGTGCATCGCGGCCCGCCGGCGGCGGGAGCGGAGCATAACGGCGGGTATGCGCTGGCTTGGTAGACTAACTGGTGGAGTCTCCGCGGCCTGCGTCGTGGCGCGTGCCGGGTCACCGTTTCGGGGGCACCGCGTGCGCCGTTAGGACACCAAGGGCCGGATACCGCCTGGCCAGGTGGGGCAAGCAAAGGAAGGGACGGAAGGAATGGAAGGAATGGATGCCTGGTTGGTTTGGATGGGGGTGGCCTCGAAGATTATAGTTCAGCCGGTCGGTAGTCTCTCATCCACTACCCTGTGCCAATGCATGCATGCGCGCACTGCTGGTCCGGCGCCATCCGCTGTACTGCGGCCGCGGCCGTACACACTTGGTCAAGAACGCACCCCGGCACGAACCCTCCGCATGCGCCCCAGTCACGGCCCGCCGCTGGGTGCAGCGGCCGGGACTCGCGGGCGGCCCCCCGAGACACCTCGTGCGTGGGTGCCTGCGTACTCCACAAAACAAGTGAACAAATGTGAGTGTGGTTTGGTTTCTTCGTCTGCGTGCGTGAGAGACAGAGGAGCGATGCCGCATGCAGCTGGCGCCCAGTTGCTGCGGCTGGGTCGTCGCACGACGCATGCCGCTGTCACGTTCTACGTCTGTTGCTGTACGGGCGGCGCGCGCGCCGGGTTGTAGGGCCGCAGGTTGAGCGGCACGCCTTAAGAAAGAACTGCACGAGAAGCCTCTGATACTGTTGCACGGCGCCTTGCGGTTGATTGTCTCCATGAAGGCATCGAGGTTTCGCGGTTTGTCGATTGCGCCTGCCGGAGGACTGTGCCCCCAATCGCGACTTGCTGTCTTTGTACGCTGCAGCGCGAAGGGCTTGATTGTTTGGCATGCATAAGTCGCATGCACAGACGTGTATTTGGCTTGGAAGCGTCGGCACGGGCATATCAGAGCAGGGTCACTCCTCAGGCCAGCCGCTGCGGGCTGAGCCTTGTAGCTGCACGCGTTCATATGGGTACAGTTGCTGCGTGATGCTAGCGCGTGTAGTGTTGGTGGCAGCGGCAGACTTGGACGTACCGCCCCTGGCGGCCCGGCCCACCGCAGCACCGTGCGCAGCCGGGCGGCGGCAGAGCGGCGCCGACGGCTTGCGCGCCGGCTGCTGCGCGAGGTCGATAGCAAAGTGGCATCTGCTGGAAAGTAGGCGCCACTGCGTGTGTGGGGAAGCGATGGGGGCGCACCCCACTGCGCGTGTTCTTTGTTGCGCCGGACGGTGCTTGGCTGCGTAGCGCCTCGCCGTGTGTCCTACGCTGCGCCGCCGCGCCCTCGGCGGCGCCATTAATGAGCGTGTGCGCGCGCATATAAGGGCATGTATTGCGGGGCCGTGTCGAGGCCCTGTGCCGGCTGCGCAACGGCGGGACGCAGTAGGAAGCGCCCCTGGCGAGGAGGTGCCTCGTGAATGGGGCGGGACGCGGGAGGCGCACCGTGAATAGGCCGTTGGGCGGGCTCTGGGGCGCGTTGCGTTCGGCTAGACCGCGGCGAGGGCGCTCCTGGTCCCCGGCTTGCTGCTGCGGCCGCGTGTGGGGCCTCCGCGAGGCCGACCATCGCCGCGTTCCGGTGTGTGCCGGTTGTGCGCTCCGGTGTGTGCAGTGCCTTCGTCTGTCGCAGTGCGCTTCTGACCGTGGTCTTCTCCGCGCACTTGCCACATAGTACAATTTATGTGCGCTGCCTGGGCCTTGGCCAGCTGCGGCCGCTGTGCGCACGGCGCGCGTTTGGGGGGAGGGTGGGTTTTAAAAATCAGCATTATTGTGAACGTATGCTACCGCTGCCGTGGACGGGCTGTTGGGCCTAAGCATGGGGCGGAGTTCGGGCTGCTGCTTGCAGCCCTCGAGCGCGCCGGTAGAACACCAGCGCGCTGGTAGAACATATGTAAGACCTCCAGTGAGGACGGCACCCGCACCGATGCGTGCGTCGGGCCGTGTACCCGCCGATGTCGCGCCTTGCGGCTGCTTCTCTCTCCGTGTATCAATCGCAGGTGAAGACGATGCGCCACAGTGCCGCCGCTGAGTGCGTGCACGCCACCGGGGCGGGGAGACGGCGACCGGTGGCGCCGTGGCGTGAGCTGGCCTTGTGCTCTGGCCCGGGAGGCCTCATGGTCTGGCCGCGCCTTGTGGTCCTTCGGGCGTGGGGACAATACCATAAGGAGCATTGTGTTCACCTGCTCGCGGATCATATCAAGCTTGGAGGTTGGAGCTTCAGGCAGCCGTGAATCCATGCGTGACTGTGCGGGGTAAGGCGGGGGCCAGGTAGGTGGGGTTTCTCGGTTTATGGACACATGGGGTGCGTGCCGTCCCAATGCGCCGTCAACGCTAACTCACTTTGCCTATATACATTGAATTCCTACAACCGATTGGCATACCACGCTACGGGAAGCTGCGCAATGCGCGCAAGCAAAGCAACACCCGCTGCTTCCGTGCTGCGCTGACGGCCCCATGGCAAATATAACTTCGTTACTGTACGCCCGGGAGCAGGGCAGAGACGCTGGGGTCAAGGGCGCGACTCAGCGCGCCTTGAATGCCTGGGCGGAGGCGGATTTCCTCCGGCACAGCTCTTCGGAGTATGTCGCCTTCCAGCCTTCACCACGCTCCTCCATTGCAGCAGCGTTCAGCCCGGACGGCCGCTACCTGGCAAGCACACAGTTGAGACTAGTCGCGGGCATTGGACCGTCGTCGATATTGGGCAGCCATGTCCGCGCTTTGCCTAACACGACACGTTATTTGCACGTAGCGGTGACCATACGGTCAAGGTCACGGAGGTGGCGACCGGCAAAATCGTGCATTCTCTGGCAGGACACCGGCGGACGCCCTGGGTGGTGAGCTCTGCACCGTGATGCGCTCCATCTGGGAGGAGCACCGCCCACGTCGCGCTCGGCGTTGCCCGTGCGTGCTTGCTGCGTCCTGACCGCATGGCACTCCTCGGCACCCCGACTCCCACCCGCCCTGCCAACAGGTGCGCTTCAGCCCCGCCGACCCCGATATCATGGCGAGCGGCTCCCTTGACTTCACAGTGGCCGTGTGGCAAGTCAGCAGCGGCAAGATGCTGTACAAGTACAACTTCGGTGGGGCGCCGGCGCGCGTCGACGGGTCCGCGTGGGTCCGCGGGCCGCGGTCGAGGCCTGTGCTTAGGTGCCCGCATCGCAGCGCGGCAGCCGAAGCGCACCTTGAGACCTGTAGCCTTACGTGCAGTGCTAGCGGCTGCGCAAGCGTCGCTGCAGCCCTAAGCGGCGCCACGGCGCCACAGCCCAGCGGCCGCCTGCGCCGCAGCCCGACCCACGTTACGCTGCGACGTCGTTCTGCATGCCTGACTCAGGCCAATGCGGGTCTCATCCCAACCGCATGCTGTCCCTGATTGCGTGCCTACCCGCGCTGCCGGGCCCGGTGCCCTTTCACCCCCAGGCAAGCCCATCGCCTCCCTGGCATTTGACCCCTCGGGCACCGTGCTCGTGGTGTCTGCCGGGCACAAGGTGTGCTGTGGGGCTGGGCACAAGGGGGCAAAACATTGGCAAGAGAATGTGTTGCCGTGTGAGTAGCAGACCGCACGGGGGCAAGGTGTGTGCGTTGGCGCGCGCTGTCGGCGCTGTCCGCTCCTCCCGCCCGATCGCTTGCTGCGGACGGGGTTGGCTGCTATCGCTGGGCCCGGCCTCCCCGTGGGAGTTACGCACCGCAAGCTACTGTGAGTCGTGTCCTCAGTGCATGCGCTCTCAACTGAGGCTCCTTTAGACAGCGGCCGCCGCGTGCGCGACACCACGCCCACATCCCTGACCAACGCGCCTGGCCCTTGAACAACTCGGGTGCTGCGTCCCACCCGGCCCCCAGGTGTTTGCCTGGCAGTACGCCCGCCTCGCCCCCCCGGTGAGGCTGAGCAGCGCGCAGCAGGCGGCCGCATCGCAGCCAGCGCGCCCCTGTTCTGTCTGCCACACTCGCGTACTGTCTGCCTCACTCCTTTCCGCACCTGCCGCCGCAGGTCAAGATCCTTAAAACGCGCCGCTCGCTGCGCGCGCTGCACTTTCACCCCACCGCGCCGCACATCCTGCTGACCGCCGAGGTCACGGAGCGCCGCGCAGCCGGCGACCCCGCCGCCGCGACGGCGGCAGCCGGCGGCGGCGCGCCGCTGCCGCCGGCGGCGCAGCACATGCTGCCGCCGCCGGTGGGCAGCCCCGGCGGCGCGGCGCGGCAGGCGGCTTGGGTCGCAGCCTGGGCGGGGGCCCCTGCGCCGCAGGCTGCAGTCGTGCAACGCGGCGGCGGCGGCGGGGCAGCGGGGCAGGGCCACGGCGGCGGAGCTGGCGGCAGCGGCGGCGGCGGCGTGGATCCACAGGTGGGGCGAGAGCTGCTGCTGCCGCGGCAGCGGCGGATGGGTTGCTGTCCACGGCCAGTAGGGCAGGCGCTGCTTCTGCCGCGGCGGGCGGTGGCGGCGTTCGCGATGGGGTGCTGGGCGCGGCCAGTGTGTGTGTGTGGGGGGGGGGGGCGCGCAACCCTGCGAACCAGCTCGCAAAGCTACACAGGTACACAGCCGCGTCCGCGCCCGCGCCCACACCCGCGCCCGCATTCGCATCCGTGGCTGACCTAGCGGATGGCCGGGCGCCTGGCGTCCCGCCACACAGCCCGTCTGAGCATCCGTGTCGACTGCCGCGGCCGTCGCTTCTGATGCCACGTGAGCAGTAGCTGCATGCCGCATCCACGCGCACGGCGCAGCGTCGCTCAGCTTGGCGCTCGGGCCCGGGGCCCCCACTCACCCACCCTCAGGCGGCGGTGGACCAGCTGGCGTCCTTCATCGCCGCCCACAACGCCAGCGTTGCGCAAACGCTGGACCCTCGGTCGCGGCTGCCCTTTGCCCAGCAGCAGCAGGCTCCGCGCCACCAGCCGCCGCAGCCGCAGCAGCACGAGCACCAGCAGCAGCACCAGGCGGCGGCGCCGCCGCCGCAGCCGCTGCGGGCGGCGTCGAACCCCGGAGGCACGGCGGCGGGAGCGGGCCAGCAGCCCTCGGCGGCGCACGGCGGCGGCGGCGGCGGCGGAGCGGGGCCGGCAGCGGGCGGGGGCCAGGTGCGCCAGGCCGTGACCTAGCGGGTTGTGTTTGGCAGGCGGGCGGAAGCGTTGATTGCGGGATTTTTGGGCCGCAGGGGCACACGGGCGCTGCAGGGGCTGCCAGCGGTACGAGGCGGGCAGAGGCGCCCGGCCCTGTCCAGAGCTGCCGCTAGGAGAGCTGCCGCTGCGTGGGTAGGCCCGCCCCCCGCGCAACCTGAGGGGGAGGTGGGCGGCAGTGCTCGCCTGCGGGCCGTGAGGAGGGCGGCGCGGCCTCCCTCTTGGTGGCACCGGCACCGAAACGGTCATGTCCACCTCCCCTGCCGTCCAATCCATTGCGCGCAGTCCAATTGGGCCTCCCCCATGGCCGGCCTCCTGCGCCACCTCATCACCGGCGTCTCGGGCGTCTTCGGCGGCGGCGGAGGTGGCGGCGGTGGCTCGGCGGCCGCCGCCGGCCGCCCCGCCGCTAGCGCCAGCACCGGCGGAGGGGACGCCGGCGGCGGCGCGCCGTCGGTCAACCCGGGGGCCGCGGCCGCGGCCGCCGCCGCGCCGCACGCCGCCGCCGCTGGTGGCGGTGGCGACGGCGCCCGCGGCGCCGCCAGGGGCTGGGCGATGCAGGTCCTGCCGCCAGCGGAGCTGGTTCGGCACCAGAGCCTGGGCGGCGGGCTGCACCACGCCATCCCGCTGCTCGCGCCGCTGGCACCAGCGCCGCTGCGGCCGCCGCGCGGCGCGCGCGGCGGCGCGCCGTCGGGCGCCGGCGCCGCCGGGGCTGGCGGGCTGGCGCCCGATGATGAGGCGCGGCTGTCGCCGTACGGCCTGACCTGGGGCTGGGATGCGGGCCGCGGCCTGACGGAGGGCGATGTGGAGCGGCTGCGGGCCGCGGCGCTGCGGGTGAGCAGGGAGCGGGGTGGTCCACTGGGTCCAGGGTTGGTGGGAGGAGGCGGCCAGGGCTTGCCGGCGGGAGCGGCCGCCGACGGGCCCCGCCTGCGGGCCGGGCGCCACGGGGCTGGGAGCTGGCTAGGGCCGGCCATCCTCCGCCTCGCCCTCGCCCGTGCCGTTCCTCCCCGGTCCGCAGCGAACTGCTCCCCGCCGCCAACCACGACACGTCCGGCACTAACCCTGCCTGCGCCCTCCCCGCCTCCCCCACCCCCGCGCTCCTTCCCCCTCTCGCAGTCGGCCGCCGAGCTGCCCCCCGCGGCCAACCACGACACGCCCTGCATAGTGACGGTGCGGCTGTGGGACTGCCGAGACCCGGCCGCGGAGCTGCGCAAGGTGAGGCCCGCGGTGGCGGCCCCGCCTGTGCCGTTGGCCCCGCCTGTGCCGTTGCGGTGGTGGGTGTGTGACACGTGCACCGGGAGTGAGGCTTCGCCGGGTGCTGCTTGATACCCATTCCGCCGCATCGTGTTCCTCCGCGCCCCACCGCGTCCTGTCAGGAGCTGCTGGCGCTGCCGCGGGTGGTGCTGTGCAGGTGTGTGTGGGGGGGGGAGGCGGCTGAGGCGGGGCGAGGGCTGTCCGTGTGTGGGACGGGGGCAGCAGCGGACGAGGGAGGGTCCGTTGGCCTTCCGGGGTGCGGCCGCTGCCGGGTGGCGTGCACACCCGTTTACCCCTCCTGCTGCCCCGCCCCCGTCCCCGGCCAGCGAGATGGGCATCCACTTCTCGCCCTGCGGCCGCTACCTGGTGGCTTGCGTGCTGCGGGAGGCGCCCAGCGACGCCGCGATCCGATGGCAGGTGGGCGAGGAAATGGGCGGGGAAGGTAGGGGTCGACGCGTGTATGTTTTGGCGGTTGGTTTGGGGCAGGATTTGTCAGGCAGGCGGCCAGCGACGCGGCGGCCCGGTTGCAGGAGCGGCAGCAAGGAAATTGGACAAGAATGGCCCGAGGGACGTGAGAGGTCGTGTGTCACTTAGTTACTAAGTTGCTTGCGAGTGAGTCGCTTTTGTTTGGCTTGGGGACTGGGGTGAGAGGCTGAGAGGGGCTTGGCGATGCGGCCGCGCTCCCGTGGCAAATGGGCGGCTGAATAGGTCTGGACCCTCGCCGGCGCTCGCCCCTCAGGAGGAGCAGGAGGCCGCCGCAACCGCCGCCGTACAGGCGGCTGCCGCCGCAACGCGCACGCACGCGCACCCACCGCCGCCACCTGCCGTCGGCGCCGTGACGCCCGACGGTGACATCGCCATGGCCGACGCAGCGGCGATAGCGGCGGCGGCGTCGCCGGCAGTCGGCGGGCCGGCGCCGATGGATCTGGCCGAGATTGAGGCGGACGGGTTGTCGCCCCGATCTGACCGCAGCGTAGACATGGCTGATGCAGGTGGGTTTACGGGTTCCAGATTTCCACGGTTTTGCTGCCCTCGAGCCGTGTCTCACCACACCGGAACCTCGTCAGTCCCTCATTGCCTTGCGGCCCTCACCTCCGCCTCCATCAGTGCCTCGGTCGCCCGATGCCATCCGGCGGCGAGCGCCCGTCGCAGCCGCCGCTAGCGGCGCCGACGCCGACGGTGATGCCGAGTTTGTAGATGCCGACGCCGGCGAGGTCACCGTCGCCTGGCACGGCGCCGGCGGCGGCGACGCCGACGGCGGCGACGCCAGGACGTGCGTTGCGCCGCTACATGGCGGCGGCGGCGGCGCTGCCGACGGCGACGGCGGTGGCGACGGCGCCGCCGAGGAGCTCCTCCGGGACACCGCCACTCAGGGCTTCTGCCCTGGAGGGGCGGGGCCCGTGCCTGGAACGGCATCTGCCGGCGGGCCTGTGGGCGGGCGGCGGCGCGGCCGCAGCGAGGGCGGCGTCGGCGGCGCCGGCGCCGGGGGCGGCGGCGGCGGCGGCGATGATGACGAGGGGCCATGCGCCAGTGGCGGCGGCTGCGACAGCGCGCTGCATCAGCAGGCGACCGTGGGCCTGGCTGCGCGGACGGCGGTGTCCCGGTGGGGCTCTGGCACAGCGGAGTAGGGCGGGCGTTGGCGGGAAGTCGCAGTGCTGGGCTGAGGACTCGAGGATCTGGGACCGGGTCATGGGGCCGTTGTTCAGCCGTCGTCGGCCCAACCAACCAACCAGCCAGCCAACCAACCGCTGACCGGCGCTGTCCCCCAGGCCCGGCTGGGACGCTGACGGCGACGTCGAGGCCGACTCAGCGGCAGCCCACCGTCGCCCCGGGGCCGGCGGCGCCGCCGGCGGCCGCGCGGCGGCCGCCGCCTCTGCCGTCTCCGGCGCCGACTGGGGCTCCGGCGAGGCCGGCGGCGAGGCGGGGGCTGAGGCTGAGATGAGGCTGCCGGCGACGCACAGCACAGCGGCGCTGCCGCCGCCGCCGCCGCCGCCGGAGCCGGCGGCGCGGGAGGGTCCCAGTGGTGCCGGGCGGCATGGCCATCACGGGCATCACGGGCACCACGGGCATGGACATGGGAACCGGCAGGGCCAGGCCCCTGACACTCGGTTCGGCAACCGCCACAGCCAGAGCGGCGAGGCTATGCTGGCGGCGGCGCCGGCGCCGGCGGAGGCGGCGCCGGCGCCGGCGCGGGCGCCGCTGCCGGGGCCGGGGCCGCCGATGACGCGAGCGCGGGCGCGGGCGCCGCACGCCGAGGCGGCCGCGGCGGCGGCGATGGCGCGCGCTGGCGGCGGCGCAGGTAGGTTCCGTCCTGGCGGCATGTGGCCAGAGGGTGTCGACGGCCCCGGCGTGCCGCACGCTCTGATGGGCGGCCGCTCGTCCTGCCGCCACGAGCGCCCAACCCCGCCCGCGTGCCTGCTTGCGCAACGCAGGGCCTCCTGCCAGGCCGCCGCTGTACCCAGCCGCGGCGGCGGCCGCGGCCGACGGCGGCGCCGGTGATGCGGCGGCGGCGCTGCGCCGCCAGACGCCGTCGACGTTCGCCAGCATCAAGGCTCAGCTCGAGCTGCAGCGGTCGCACAGGGAGCAGCACCCGGCGGCCGGCGGCGGCGGCGCCGCCGCCGCTGGCGGCGCAGAGGCCAGCTACGCGCCGCCGCCGCCGCCGGCACTGCCTTCCGGGCCGCCGCCGCCGCCGCCGTCGCCGGCGTTGCTGGCCGCCGCGAGCGCTGCGCTGCCGATGCGTGCGCCGCCGGCGCCGCCGCCGCCGTTTGCTGCTGTGGCGGCAGCGGCGGCGCCGCCGCATGCTCCTGTCGCGGTGGCGGCGGCCAATGGTCCAGCGTCGACCTCGACGGCCGACGCTGACGGCGCCGCCATCACTACGGCCGCAGCTGGCGCTGCAGCTGCTGCCGCCGACACGGCGGCGGCGGCGCCGCCTTCCGCCGACGGAAGCCCGAACGTGTTCTATGAGCTCAGCGTCTTCTTCACGGGGACCTCGCCGCTGCCTCCGCCGCCGCGGTCGGCCCACGCGCATGGTCACGCCGCCGCCGCCGCTGAGTCCGGAATCACGTCGTCCTCCTCCGTCGCCTTCCCCGCCGCCGTCACTGCCGCGACCGCCGGCGGCAGCATCGCCAACGGCCACCGGCCGCCGCCATTCGAGTACGGCAACGTGCTTGCGTCAGAGGCGGCTGTCGTACAAGTCACGGCGGGCGCCCACCGGCCGGGCGCAGCGGCGGCGGCCGGCGCCGGGCGGCACTTTGGCCGCCTGCTTGCTGCCCGCCCCGTACTGGCAGCGCACTGCATGACGTCCGTACAGGTCAGCCCGACGGGAGGCCACGTGCTGCTGGCGTACGGCAAGCGCCACGTCAGCCTGTGCAGCCTGGTGGCGGGCGGGCCGGGCGGGCAGCTGGCGCCGGCGCACTCGGTGGTCGAGGTGTACAGGTGCGTTGGGCAGACAGCGGGGCAGGGCAGGGGCAAAGCCAAGGGGGCTAGGGTATGGGCACGGGGCTAGCGGCACGCTGCAGCAGAGCGCGGCCTGTGGTCCAGGTTGACGGTTGTGTGGGGCAGGGAGCGGGAGGGGCACGGGGCCGGGGGATGCGAGGCGTGTGCTGGCAAGGGCTTGTGCCCAGCACGCCAAGAGACTTACCCGCTCTGCGCACCGCACAGTCTCTACCACGGCCCTCGTCCCCGCCTCCCCGAAACACACGCGCCTTCTTCCTTTCCCCTCCCTTTTCCCGTCCCAGCCTCCCCGACCTCGCCCTGCGCCGCGTGCTGCTGTCGGGCGAGGACGAGGTCAACGTGGCGGTCTTCAATGCCTTCCCCGCCGAGGGCCTGGCGTACGGCACCAAGGAGGGCCGCGTACGGCTGCTGAGGCACGACAGGTGAATGGGTTTGTTGGGGTGGGGGTAAGCGGTGAAGGCAACGGGGCGGGATGGGGGGGGCCAGAGGCATACGTAACGGGAGAGAGGAGGAGCGGGCACAAAGGGAGGTAGGCAGTGTGCAAACGGCCTCCGCCGCTGCCGCCTGAGCCCCTTGTCCCTTGGCGCACGCGGTGTGCTGTGGCGCGCAGGCGGCCGCCGCTGCGCTGCGCCGTACCCTTCGTGCCGCCGCCGCCGCCCGAGGAGGACAGCGATGACGGTGGCGCCGGGGCCGAGGCGGCGGCGGGCAGCGGCGGCGAAAGCGGCGGCGGCGCTGGGAGATGACGCACCGGTGCAGCGCGGGGGAGACAGTGGGACAGGGGGTTAGGGGGGCAGGGTGCGAGCGGCGTGAGCTGCAGTGCTGCCGTGGACAGCGCGCCCCCGGGGAGGAGCGGGGGCGTGAGCCGGGGGCCGCCGGTCGGGGGCAAGGCGCAGCCGCGCGTGCTGTTGCGTGCATGGTTAATGTATGCACGCCGCGAGAGGGGGCGTGCTAGTGCGTGCAGAGGGTAGGGCTGTCGGCCGCTCGGGCCTGGCTCCGGAGCATCCTAGTAAAGCAGAGGCTGGCGCAGTCAGTGTAGCACAGGCAGGGGCGGGACGGGGCCGACGTGCCGCCGAGAAACGGCCTCCCGTAGCGCAGCTGCAGTGCCGGCAACAGGTAGCGATGCTGGCGGTGTTGTGGCATGATGTTGGGAACGCGTCGGCAGCGGCTGAGGCTGAGGCTGTGCGGCGGTCAGCCGCAGGCTGCGGAGGCGCGCTCGGCAGCTGGGCCGGGCCGCGGCGCGGGCCGTCCTGGCGCAGGAGCGGGTGGCCGGCTGCACTCGATGCACTCGATGCAAGGCTGCGCAGGTGACGCTCTGGCGCTGCGGGCGGCGCCGGCCTCTGCCTCAGCAGAGCGGGAGCAGGGACCATAGCAGACGGAACAGCTGCGCCGGCGCTGCGCTGCTGGCGAGCGCATCCACAACCCAGTGAGCGGCGGAATGCAATCACAGCCCTGTGTATGTGTTCTGTCAGTGATTAGACTCTAGACCCCAGCGCCCGGCGCCAGGCGCCAGCACCCGTCTCGCCCCGACCTGCAGCCAGGAGCCACTGCCTGCTGCTGCGTGCTCGCCACATGGGTCCTGTTCCCTGTTCCCCGCGCCCTGTCCCCTGGAGCCCCGCCCGCCCTGCACTCGTCACAGCCAGCAGGAGGGAGGGAGGCCTCCTGGCTACAGCCGGACAGCACACCACCAGTCCGCCCAAGCATTCCGTACGCCCAGCGGGTCCAGTTCGTCAAAGCCCGGCCAGCAGGGCACAACAACGTGCTCCGCACATTCACGGGCGCGCCGCATGGGCCCCGGTCAACGCCCCCTGTGGCCCTACTTGGCCACCGCGACCCTGCCCGGACACAACCTGCTGCCATGCCTTGCGCTCTGCAGACGAGGGCCGCAATCGCTCCGTCCCACGCGCGACGCGGGAAGGCGATGCCACAGCCGAAGCGCGCCGCCAGCAGCTGCCTGACGTGCAGCTGAGGTCCCCGCCGGCCGCCGCCGCCGCAGGGTCTGCACATTTGCCGCGGCCGCCAAGTGCACGCACGGTGGAGTTGATCGCACGGTACCCTGCGGGGTTGGGTGGGGAAGGTGTCGGAGGCACCCGGGCACCCCCTACCGCATTCATGGAGCGAAGCCTTTAGCCGGCCCTCGGCCCTCTTGTCCGCTGCCCTCTGCTGGCCCTTGGCTCCCCTCACCGGCTGCCCCGGTACCGCAGGCGTGTTGTGTTCCTTTCGCAGCAGCTCCTCCACGCCCACGAGCAGGACAGCCGATCACCGCACACCCAACCGCTCGGGCGGGCGTCCTGGCTCGCAAGCTGGCAACAGAGCGTGCGGAGCAGGCGCCGATGCTAGCAGGTGGCCACCACATCCAAGCAAGGCGTGCATCCCAGCCAGCCAGCACCGCACACGCGGATGGATGCATCCGTACCCACCTTTGACATTACCGCGCACACTTCTGGCGCTCCCTGGAGTAGCCCGCGCAGCCTGCCGACGGCCCAAAGCGTGCGGCGGTCCCTGCTCCGCCGCGGCCGCCGTTGGCAGCTGGGCGCGTTGCAGTCCGGAGAGCGAAGGAGCATCGCCCGCTCCAGAGGCTCAGGCCGGGGCTGGCAGCCCCACAAGCCCGTTGGTGCCGACGCGGGCGGCCAGGCCGGAGGGCTAAGCCGCCGGAGCTTATGGTGGCGCCGCCGATGTGCACGGACGGACCTGGTCGCCTGCCACTGCTGGACGTCCCGGCTCGGTCTGGGCTGCGCTGCTGCCGCTGATGCCGGCCGCCCCTGCGGCGTCGGCAGCTGCCTGGGCGGCTGGCAGGCCCTCCGCTAGCGCCAGCAGTTGGGGGCACACCAGCCGAGCGATGGTGTCATTGCCCTGCGGTTGGCAGGTCGTCCGGCAGGCGTTTAGGCAGGCGGTTAGGCCGGCGGTTAGGCAGGCGGTTACGGTAACCCACGCCACTGGTGACGTGTCAGCAGTCGATGGCCGCCCGAGGGCCCGGCACCCAGCGCCTCTATCCTCCAGTGCGCCCTGCGCCCTAACGCCCCCCCACCGAGTCCTCCGCCAAGCAGAAGCTGGCCGGCTCCTGCCGCAGCAGCTCCGCCAGGCCCACGCCCAGGCGCTCCGCCCAGGGCACGTGCCGCCGCAGGTGGGCTTCGATGGCAGCCAGCGGCAGGGCGTGAGGCGGAGGGGCCCGAGCCAGGAGCTGAGCCGCGTGGCGCTTCGCCGCATAGCGCAGCCGGTCCGCCTCGGCTTTGCTGCTCATCGGGAAGCGGCGGCGTAGCGCTTGCCATAGTGGTCCTGGCGGCCAGGAAAATGGCACAACCTTGCCCTGGGGCGGCTCCGGGCCAATGGCTGCACCTCGCACGGCCGCCTGGCGGCCGGCCTCCTCCTCTGCCCCCAGCCGCAGGAGCGTTGGGCACACCAGGCGAGCCGTGAAGTGGCCCAGAGCCTGATCGAGGGCGCACGGCAGGGCCGCCACAGGGTGAAGCCATGTGAAAGGCGGCAGCGGTGGTTGATTGTGAAGGTTGTCGAACGCAAGGCCAAGCAAGATCCCATGACAAGCATTCGCGTACAAACCTACCTGCGCTTCTAAGTAACACACGTCGTGCGCCTCCTGCAGCAGGCCACGCAGCTTGCCCTGCAGGCTGGCCCCGCCCATCAGGGGCTGCAGCCGCGACCCTAGCTGCGGCAAGCCCAGGGTGTGTGGGGGCGGCTGCCCCGCCAGCAGCCTGGCCGCGTTGCGCCACACGGCCAGCGACAGCTGAGGGCCGCTGCCGTCGTCGGGGAAGCGAAGGAGCAGCGCCTGTTGCAGGCTTTGGCCCGGGCCGGCGCGGGAGAGCTGCACGTCCGGGACTCTGTTGGCCTGCCCCGCTGCTGCTAGTGAAGAGGTGCATGCGCTGACACAGCCACCGGCGGGCACGGCCCCAGAGCTGTTGCTCGTCTGGCGGCGTGCAGCTGCATCCGATGACGTCAGCGCCGTGGCGGTGTCTTCAGGTGAAGACGCAGGCAGCCGACGGACCGCAGGGTCTGTCGGCGATGCAACCTCCGCCGCTATCGCGGCCGCTAGCCGCAGCAGCGTGGGGCACACCAGCCGCGCGGTCGGGTCGGGCGCACCCTGCGGCGTTGGGTAGGGAGCAGGCGAGCACGTCACGGCGTGAGTCACAGCAGAGGGTTGAGGTGTAATCGCCGCACAGTGCATACCGTATCGTACTCCTCACGCCCATGGACGCACCCACCTGCTCCACCTCCACGGCAAACGTGCCCGGCTCCTGCCGCAGCAGCTCCCCAAGGCCCACGCCCAGCCGGTCCACCCAGGGCACGCGGCCGCGCAGCGCGACCTCAAGGTCCGCCAGCGGCAGCGCATGGGCGGGAGGAGGGGCCTGGGCCAGCAGCAGGCCGGCGTGGC
This sequence comes from Chlamydomonas sphaeroides, assembly GCA_001662425.1. Lineage (NCBI taxonomy): Eukaryota > Viridiplantae > Chlorophyta > Chlorophyceae > Chlamydomonadales > Chlamydomonadaceae > Chlamydomonas > Chlamydomonas sphaeroides. The sequence goes on from BDDC01000455.1 coordinate 53,346, forward strand.
GCTTGGCTGCAGAGTGCAGGGGGTCCGCAACAGCGCTGCTGCCGGCCGGGAAGCACTGTGCTATCTGCTGCTGCAGCAGCAGCGCTGGCGGGCGCTCGTAGGGGCATCCCCTTGCAGGCCGTCCCAGCCCGTTGGCCGCCGTCGCTGGCGTGAGCACCGCCGGGTTGTGGGATCTGGGCTCTGCATGGGCTGCGTTGGTTGTGTCCCCGTTGTGGCCCTGTGGTGCGATGTTGGCGGCTGCCTTGGAGCCCGCCAGCGCCAGCAGCTTGGGGCACACCAGACGGACGACGGCGGCGCCGCCGCCCTGGGGCAAGGGCGGAACGGTGCGAGGGGAGCGGGACCGGCGTGGCAGCACCGACTGTTGCGACCAGCTGGGAGCACGTGTGAAAGCACAGCCCGGCAGCTGTGCGCAGCCCCGGTGCAGACGGCAGCGCCGGCCGACGCCGCCTACATGTGGGACGGGTGCACGCAGCCCAACCAGCCCAACCAGCCGGCGTGCGCGCCCGCCGCCGCACACTTCCCCCGGGGTGCACAGCACGCCTATCGCGCCGCATGAACCCCAGGCGGCGTGTCCTTGAGAGCCACTCCCGGCTCACCTCGACGCCCACTGCGAACACGCCCGGCTCCAACGCCAGTACCTGAACGAGGCAGCAGTGCAAGTCGTGCTCGGGTATGTGTAGCGCATAGGCCAGATGCCACACAAGTTGCGCCAGCGGCGCGGCGTGCGGCGGCGGAGCTGTCGCCAGCAGCCGGGCGGCCTCGCGCTGGGTGGAAGTGATTCGTCGGCCCCTCGCGCCGCGCGTAGGGAAGCGCCGCAACAGAGCCTGCCATAGCCCATGTCCGGTGGCGCGCGCGGCCGCTGCGCGGAGACGCGGTGCGGACACGGCGGCGGGGCCCGCGGCCGCGGTGCGCGCAGGTAGAGGGCCGCGTGGCTTGGCTGCATGGCTTGACAGCGCGGCTGCCACGGCCGCCGTCGCTGTCGCTTTGCCAGGTAGCGTGCCGCTGGCGCCGCTGGTGCCGTTGGCGGCCGTGGCCGCCAGACGCCGCAGCTGGGGGCACGCCAGCACGACCTGGCAGCCCGGCGGCGTTGGCGGGATTGCACGTTCAGTTACCACAGATCCACAGTTCCGCGGTTCCACAGCTCAATGTCGCAGAACAGCAGTCCTTCCGCTAGGTCGGCTTCACGCAGCCGGGACCGCCGGGGGAGGCTGCAGGGACGGGCGCACTACCAACACCGACGTAGCGTGCAGCACACACGCCAGCCGCCTCGGCCCAGGGTAGGACCCACCTGTTGGCTGTCGAGCTGGAACACGTCGGGCGTCGCGAGCAGTGCCTTTCTCAGGCTGAAGCTGGGGGCCCATGTGGGGAGCGCCCGGTGCAGCTCCCAGTCCAGCAGGGGCAGCCACAGCGCGTGCGGCGGTGGGGCCAGGGCGAGCAGCCTGGCCGCCGTGCGCAGGATGGGGGTTCGCATGTCGCCAGCCTCGGAGGCGTCCGGGAAGCGGCGCAGCAGCGCCTGGTCTAAGTGACCGACCCGGGCAGCTGTTGCGGGCGATTGAGCCGAGACTGGCACAGCCGGCTGCCACTGAGGAGGGAAGATGGCTGCCGGCAGCGACTGCGCGGGTTCGCAAGTCGCTAGGTCCGCCATCGTGCCAGCAGCAGCCTTGTTAGCTATATACTATGTTCGGCTGCGTTGTAGCTGCTGGTGCGTACGCCTGCGCAGCAGTAAAACGCCCGGACGCTTGCACAGTATAACGCAGCGACAGAGTAGTTTAAGCTTCATTGCTGCGGTAATACATTGATGTTAACGGCATCCCTCGATTAGCGACCACCTGCTTGACTAACTTGGCCCAGGTACCCTGAGCGACCGCCCGCCCCCGCCGGCCCGCCGTCCACTTTCCTCTCCCTGCTCCCACGTGTTCCCTGTTGCCGCACGGCACTGTATCGGGGGCAGACACCACCAGGGATGCGTTCAGGGGTAGGTCATGAGGACTATCTGCTGGCGTCGCTTTCAGTTCAATCCCGTGTCAACGCCGCAAGATGTCGGTATGTCCCCTGGTCGGCTTGAGGCTGGGGTCCCCACGCATGAGCCACCGCATCCGCTTTCGCTGCCGCCTGCAACCTTCACTCCCGCAGTGTTGGCGAACACGGCCGTCTCGAAGCTGAAGAAGAAGTTTCCCTGGTTTCCCGTTTCTTCACTACTGTAAGCGACAAGGGAGATTGCTCCGTTTCCGGCGGCAAACTGTCACCGCCCCAATCGCCGCACGATCCAGGCCATGCCCCACAACTTCGCCTTCTGCGCCTCCGCCTTCTGCGCCTCGGACTCCTCCCTCAGCGCCCCGTAGTGTAGGGCCGTCCGCGCCGCCAGCAGCTGCGGCCAGTCGGCCCACAGCCCCAACGCCGCCAGGGCCGAGCGCAGGGCGGCTACCGGTATGCACGCCGTCAGCTCCGGCAGTGCGGGCGGCGCGAGGCAGTCCCGACAATGCTGCCATGCAAAGTTGCGAACATGGCCAAGGACGACCGGCCCTGGTCGGCCGGCCTCATTAACGCTGCCGGCCGAGCAACGCCCTGGGCAGGACGATGTGACACACTGGCTAAGCCACCAGCACAGTCCGCTGTCTCAGCCAGAAGGCCAGCTGGGTACCAGAGGCGTCGGCTGTGGCAGCCGGAGGGCCCACTGCCGCGCCGGGTCCCGCATGAACCCCAGGCCAGGGGTGCCCGGGCACTGGCCAGCCCAAAGCCTGCCCTGACAAGCCCGCCGAAGCGCCTGCACCCGCCTGGCCGCCGGCCTCCCCAGCCACACCCTGCTGCACGGACTCCTATTCGTGGTCTGCCGCCGCGCCCAAGCCCGTCACGTCACCGGCTGCCAGCCACGGCCGCTGCTTCCATCGCGCTGGCCATGGCGCCGGCCTCAGCTGGTGGCCCCGCCTTCCGCGAAGGTGCCGGCGGCCGCTGCTGAGGTCCCAGCAGCTGCCGTGCCGGCGGCCAGTGCCTCCGCCAGCGCCAACAGCTCGGGGCACACCAGCCGGATGGTTGTGGCGCGGTCCTGGGGAGGTCCGTGGGGCCAGCAGCAGGTCGCCTCGAGGCCACACCACACCAGCAAGCTCGCATCACCGCTTGCGCCGGACCAGGCTGGCCTGCAGCCCGCGCTTCCCGTCCCCGTAGAAAGCCGTCCCCACCTGTACGACCAGCGCGAACACGTCCGGCTCTGCCAGTAGCGCGCTCGTCAGGCCGAGGCCACAGCTGGGCCGGAGCACCCGGTGCAGCAGCTCTTGGACAGGCGACATGGGCAGCTCGTGCGGCGGAGGCGCCTGTACCAGCAGCCGGGCCACCTCACGCCGCGCGGCGGCGTGCAGGCGGCTTCTGCTGCCATTGCCCGCGGCCGGGAAGCGTTTCCGAGGGGCCCGGGCGAGCACAAGGCCCGGGCGATGAAGCGCCACAGCGGAGCTGCTGGCCCCATGCACGGGGGCTGCGGATGTCGGTGGCGCCGCTGCCTCGGCTGTGTGTGAGGCCCATGGCACGGCCAGGAGCGAGGCTGGGGTTGGGAACACGGCGTCGGCTGGAGCCTCCGCAATCGCTGCGGCCGCAAGGCGCAGCTACGTTGGGCACACCAGCCGCGCGGTCGCGTATGCCTGGCCCTGTGGCGGCAGGCAGCGGTCAGAGGAGTGACTCAGGTGAGAGCACATGGGTGGGGGCAAACTGCCGCATAGTGCCGAACTTGCTCCTCATGCCCCCACGGACGTACCCACCTAGTTCCCCTCCACGGCAAACGTGCCCGGCTCCTGCCGCAGCAGCTCCAACAGGCCCACGCCCAGCCGGTCCACCCAGGGCACGCGGCCACGCAGCGCGACCTCCAGGTCCGCCAGCGGCAGCGCATGGGCGGGAGGAGGGGCCTGGGCCAGCAGCAGGCCGGCGTGGCGCTTGGCTGCAGAGTGCAGGGGGTCCGCAACAGCACTGTTGCCGGCCGGGAAGCGCTGTGCTAGCTGCAGCATCAGCAGCAGCGCTGGCGGCCGCTCGTAGGGGCATCCCCTGGAGGGCTGACTGGGAGCATGGGGTGGGGCCCAAGCGCCCGCCTGACCGCCGCCCTCCCTCGTGGCCCCTGGCACGGCCAGCCGCCCAGCTTCCGCCGCCATGCTAGGACCAGCCTCATCGCCGGCCGCTGGTGGTGGGGCCACCGCTCGAGTGAGGGGCCCAGGCTGCTGCGCATTGGCGGCGGGGCCCAGTACCACCGCAGCCGCCAGCGCCAGCAGCGTCGGGCACACCAGCCGCGCGGTCGGGTCGGGCGCACCCTGCGGCGTTGGGTAGGGAGCAGGCGAGCACGTGAGTGACAGCAGAGGTGTGTCAGCGCCGCTCGCCCTGCCACGACTTGGAGCGTGTGCTCACTGCGGCGCGATGCGGCGATGCCGTGCCGCAGGTACTCGGAGGTCGTGGCTCAGGCGCACTGGACCTTCAGCTGCTGAGCCGCTGAATGCCTCGGCAGCCCTCTCCGCGGCCCTATACGTGCCCCAGCGCCTCCCGAAGCCTCGCCCTCCGTGCGTCCCCGCTGCTGACCCAATCCCACCTCCACCTCCACGGCGAAGGTGCCCGGCGCCTCCCGCAGCAGCTCCGTAAGGCTTACACCCAGCCGGTCCACCCAGGGCACGCGGCAGCGCAGCCCGACCTCAAGGTCCGCCAGCGGCAGCGCATGGGCGGTAGGGGCCTGGGCCAGGAGTACGGCTGCGTGGCGCTTGGCTGAGGCGCGCAGGTGATCGACCTCGAGGCCTCCGCTGCCTACCGAGAATCGCCGGAGCAGCTCCTGACGCAAGGGCTCCGGCAACCCGGACCAGGGCGCAGGCGTGCCCTCCGGAGGCCCCGGCCCGCTGGCTGAAACGCGCGCGCTGGCCTGGCTGCTGCAGGCCTGCTCCGCGGTCTCTGGCGCAACCTGCCACAGCAGCCCCAGTGACGCGACGCGGGGGCTGGCCTGTTTGCCTGCCGCCGGCGCCGGAGGTCCCGCCACCGCCTCGGCCTCCGTCGTGCTAGCCAGAGCCCCCGGCTCTTCGGGCGCCTTGGCAGCTGCCAGAGCCTCAGACAGCTCCAGAAGATCGGGGCACACCAGCCGGACGACGGTGAAGCCGCGCTGCAGGAGGAAAGCAGGCCAGCCGGTGACGCAGGCCTCAGACGTCCCGAGCATACGCTACCCCCGTTTATGGTACCCGGTATGAAAAGCGCAAAAATAAGCAGCAGGCACAAGCGCGCACGCACAGGGGCATCTGCCCGGCTGCATGTTCACCGCCAACAGGGGTGCATGAGGGGGTGGACGCCTCAGGGTACCGCCCAGCGCACCCATGTTTCACCCCCATGCATTCTGCGGTGCGGGGCATCGCTCGGCAGCACACGGCCATCGGCATTGTCGGCAGCGCACGCACGCACCCGTACGCGCACGGCAAACACGCCTGGCTCGCGCTCCAGCAGCTGCTTGAGACTGAAGCCCACGTCCAGCCTAAACATCCGGCACAGCTCCGTGCGCAGGCACATGAGCGCCAGCGAGTGCGGGGGAGGGGCCAAGGCGAGCAGCCGGGCCACCTCCCGCTTGGCGGCGGGCAGCAGGCGCCCTTCCTCACCGCCGGCCGGGAAGCGGCGCAGCAGCGCTCGCTGCAAGGTCACCTTGGTGGGCATACGCGGGCGGGGGCGGGCGGCCACCGCGGCGCTGCTGGCCAGACCCGCGGCCACTGCCGAGGAGGGGGGCGCGGTGGCGGCGTCTGCCGTCGCATCAGGTGTGGCAGCGGCGGCGGGCAGGAAGGTTGGAGAAGAGGTTGCCGCTGCCGCTGCCGCAGGCACCGGCTTGGTCGGGGCGAGGGTTGCGGTCGGGACTGCAACTGCCAGGGAGTGGGCCGGGGCCTGGCGCTGAGCCGCTGACGCCGTCAGGGACGCAAGGCGGCATGGCGCGGGGCACACGAGGCGCGCGGTTGCGTACTTGTGGCCCTGCGGGGTGGGGCGGGGTCGTTGGAGCAACGAGCCCGTGTGAGACGGTTGCCTAGCCACCATCGGCGGCAGTAGCTACGAGCCACATCGATCAGCCCACGTGTCCTGCCCTGCAAACCCATCTCACGTCGTCCACTAGGGTAAACGTGCCGGGCTCCTGCCACAGCAGCTCAGTCAGGCCCACGCCCAGCCGGTCCACCCAGGGCACGCGGCGGCGCAGCTGGCTCTCCAGGCGAGTCAGCGGCATCGCATGGGCCGGGGGAGGGGCATGCGCCAGGAGCTCCGCCATGTGGCGCTTGGCCGCATAGCGCATCCGCTGAACCTCGGAGTCGTTGCCTGCCGGGAAGCGCCGCAGCAGCGCCTGCCGCAGCGGCCCCGGCAATGCGGGCGCTGGCGTGAACATCCGCGCGGGCTGTCCCGGTGCGTCCGTCGCAGTGCCTGCGACCGCCTGAGCGCCGGCCTCCGTGACTGGCCCCGGCATGAGCTGCTGCTCGCGGCCGGCCGCCGCGCCCGGACCGGCCACGTCACCTGCCGGCCCTGATGAGCCAACCTCCGTTGCGGCGGCCTCTGTCGTACTAGCCCAGACGCCGGGCTTGGTTGAAGTTTTGTCTTCCGCGCTGGCGCTAGCGGCCGCGACCGGCGCCCCAGGCTCGTCAAGGGCTCCGCGGGCGGTACTGACGTCCTCGGCTGCGGCACCCACGCCAGCCTTGGCGGCGGTCAGGGCCTCAGCCGCCGCCAGCAGCTCGGGGCACACCAGCTGAGCGATGGTGTCCCCAGACTGAAGGCGTGGGCAGTGACAAGTGGCCGAGCGATGGGCGGGCTGTTGCACGCGGCAGCCAGCACGGCCCACAACGCAGCACATTCCAGCAACCAGTCAAGACGCATGCACTCGCGGTGCCGTCCAACCTGCTGCCCAACTGCCAGCATGTTGGGCTTTCCCCGCAGCAGCTGCTGCAGCCCGGCGCCCGACAGCCCACCCAGCCAGCCACGTGCCATGCCCAACCAGCGTCGAGCCCCCTCCGGCGCTACGCACCCATACGCCACACCCCACCTGCGTCTTCGTCACAGCAAACGCGTCCGGCGCTGCGCCTAGCACGCGGCACAGCGGGGCCACGCCGGCAGACATCGGAAACGACAGAGTGTGCGGCGGCGGCTGCTCCAACAGCAGCCGGGCCACTTCGCGCCACGCGGCCAGGACGTGCTCGTTTGCGCTGCCATCCGGGAACGCCCGCAGCAGGGCCTGCTCCAGGGCCTGCGCGGGGTCGACGCCGGTTGGGGGGCGAGCCCCGTTGCCGCTGCCGACCTGCCCTGCCACCGCTGCTGCGGGCAAGGACGAGGACGCGGAGGGCAGCTGCAGCTGCTCCCTGCAAGGCGCCGTAGCCGTGGCTAGAGCCGCTGCGCGTGCAGTGGCTGGGGCTGGCTGCGGCTGGGGCTGCGGCTGGGGCTAGAGCTCGCCTGGTGGCTGGGGCACGTCCGGTGTCCCCGCTGCCGGAGCTGGTGCGCAAGCCAGGTCCTGGGCTGCCGCGCTCCCTGCCGGCAGCGCGGGTGCCTGCAGCACCCTCTGTGTCGCAGCCGGCAGCCAGGGCTCAGCCGTGGGATCAAGCTGGGGATGGGCCTCACCCTGGCCCTGGGGCGCTCCTTGGGCGGCCGCCGCGGCGGTGCCCGCAGCCGTTGCGGCCGCCTTCTGCGCCAGGGCCCTCAGCTTCGGGCAGGCCAGGGTGACGACCATCGTAGACTCGCCCTGGTAAGGGGCCAGGGGGCGGCAGGGTGCGGGACTTCACATTGGCGCGCGCAGCGCCGGTCTGACGGCACACCAAGGGCATGGCCCAAGAGCTGCAGCATCCCCGCGCGCAGCATTGTATCCAGAACGACAAGCTGCTTCACATCCCATCGCACATGTTTGCTTGATCCTGCGACCCAACTCTACCTGTAGCTCCAACGTGAACATGTCCGACGCCTGGCCTAGCAGCAGCCGCAGCGCGATGGGAGGTCGCCGCCCGTCAAGCAACTGCGGCAGCATGTTATCCACAACGCCCAACACCAGCCGCTGCCCGGGGAAGCGCGCCAGCAGCTCCGCAATCCGCCGCAGCGCCACCGCCACCGTCAGCCAGCTGCCCTCGCCGGCGCCCTCGCCTGAAAACGCCGGGAAACGCCGCAGCAGCGCCTGCTGCAGGGCCACCGCGGCGTCCGAGGGCTGCTGTGCCACAGGCGGTGAGGCCGGCGACGTCGCCTGAGCCGTAGGCTGC